>JANHFJ010003813.1:40651-52933 GCA_032468195.1 Cerberus rynchops
ATAATGCGGTTGTCTCAGATGTTTTGATACTGATATTGACTATTTCCTAGTCTGTAATAAACCACTAAACGTCCTTCTAGGAAATATAAGAAGGACATTCAAAGGGACCGAATTGTGTTTAAAAAAATTTCAGGAAAATTTTCTGCCATAACTTTATTTTGTAAGACCTCATATAAATGGAATGGAAAATGTCCAGGGAGGATATGTGTATAATAACTATTTTCATGTTTCTATAACATTGTTCTTGACCCATTTCCTTTATTCCCTTGTTAACTTCCTCTTTAATCTACTAATTTCAAATGTTTCCCAAAATAGTTATGAAAGGTGAAAATAGTGGAATATTAGCTGAAACTTCATTGATATTTAAGTAAGATTTATCTAGTGTTAGATGGTGTTTAGATCTTTATATCTATTATTATGGGTCTTTCCAAAAAACCCATTCTTCCTACAGTTTGGATTTACATGTTTGTTGTTTATATCTCCTTATTTTTCAGCTTTCAATTATACAAGTACTATAAAATAGTGATATTGGTGGTCTGGAAAGCATTAAAATAACCAGGAAAATATAACTATAAGAATAGAATAAAACAAAAGCATGATTTATTGGCCATTTGAACACAGGCAAGTAGGTTTGATAATAGTAATCAGAATTGTAGTTTTTCCATCAGAATCATTCCTTGTAGTCATTACCTGACTTTCCCTTTTGGAAAGAAAAGGGAAGTGTAAGTAGAAATGTAAGTCTTCTGTTCATAAATCTATGAAATGGACAGATATATATAAGCTGAAACAACTTTTCCAAATCAATGTAATACTTTGCACATCAAACAAACAACTGTGCCTACTGATGAGATATGGAAAAGAAAGTACTGAGGTTGTTTTAAAAACTGGAAATAGTGGGATTCCAGGTCCCAGAATGACTAAACTTTCCTTAATGTCAGCCTGGGAAGCCTGGGAAGCAATATTACTTGTAGCAATTGTGAAGTAAATGCAAGTGAAAAAAACGATATAGATGGAAGAAGCCATGAGGTAATTTTCTGCAATCTGTTGTGCTTTGCTTCTTTTCTAGAGTAGGAGACCCGTCTTAGTCTATACTGGCAACAAATCAGAAGAAGACTGGTACCACTTTTTCTGATTAACCTATACAAATTCTTATTTCTTTTAATAAACCCATTTTGGAATAATAATCCCATAGGTGGAAACAATAGTGAACTGAAATCAGAAGAATCTGAATATACTCAAAACTGTTTTCCTGATTTAGAATATTTCTCTGAAATATTCTGGCTATAATAAAAGATAACTATTAATAATATAAATAATGTAACAATCATTATTAATAATAATATCCATATCTACCTACCCCAGGTCCTCAGAAAGAACTCAATATGTAGACAAAAATGCCAAACCCAGCTGAACATCTGGCTGACTATATAATGAACAACAATCATCATCATCATGAACATATTATACAATAATTACACAGACTTTTATACTCATTTTAAAATGCCAGCTCAACCAGAGAAACTGATTTTCCTACAATTCATGACTATTAGCAATTTTATATATTATCTTCTGAGTGACAAAGAGTGTTGAAAAAAGTCAACACTCTGCACAATAAAGGAATAATTACCTGTTGGGCTTCTATGTCCCTTAACTTTTCATAAATAAAGAGGAAAAAAAGTCCTCCCACCCGTCCCCTGTTATTAAGAAATTCCTTTCTCTCTCTTTTGTGCTTTGTTATGGTTTAGGTATACATCTTGCTTTCTTAAAAGTAAGCAGCTTCTGTAATTTTTTTTTTTTTTTGTGATTCAGGAGTAATAATTGGTAGCAAACACCCCAATTTCAGGCAACCTCTTTCTCAGCTTGCGAGCAGCTCTCCTGCTTAAAATAAATCCATTCCTCATGAATGACAGTCAATTAATTCACCTTCCCAAAGACCTGAAGCAAAGTAGCTTTTATTGTTGGTTCCAAGTCATTATATGATTTTCTTCAAATCAAAATGAAGAATTAATTTACTTCTAAGAGATGGCTGTAAATTAGCTTAGCCTATTCCTGGAAGGACAGAAGAGAGTTTGAATGCGGGAAAAGCTATCATTAGGTTTCATTTTGTTTACATTTATTGAAGAGATGTCATTTAGTATAAATTCTCCCATAGATTGCAACTTACAGGTTCTTCTGCTCATGAATTTCTATTGTGTCTCATATTTTATAGGTTTTGAAAAATTGCTACATCTCAGTGAATACAAGTGGAAGAAATACCACAAAAATGTACACTTTGGTTTGTCCATGCATATGTAAAAATGGTAATACATGTAAGTATTTATGTGTGTGTTCATAAATGCCCAAGACATAATTTTTGCATGATTGTGTGCCTTCAAAAAGTTTATGTTGCATCACATATTTCATATATAATGTTCATGAAAAATTCCACTTTATTCTAAATACAGGAAATAAATACTAGTGATAACATTCTGTAAACATTTGGAGAAACAAAACAATAATCAACACACCACATACAACATGAATTATAAATATCACACACAGAACAGCACACACTTTTCTAGAGCCAAGTTGCCAGAAGATGAGCTCTATCATGAGTCCGAAAGTTCTGGAAGACAAAATATCTTGTCCTGGTGACTGATCCAGATTGGATCCTGCAAACAGGATAAATAATCTTACGGATAGGAAGCCCTGCAATTGTATAATGGCAATGTTATTCTTCATTTCTCTCAGTATCATAAATTAGGAACATCCATTGCATATAAATGCAGGGACATTCAAGGCTGTTGGAAGGAAATAATTATTTATACAACACAAAATATTGCAGCAGCAGTAATGACAACCAGTTTGGATGGTTTAAAAGAAAACCAAAATGAATGGCAGGGCAGCCTATCAAGATTACTGATATTGATGGCTGTTTATTACATCTTGAATCACAAGTATTATTCTTAAAATGTTACTGGCTGAAAAGTGGCAATAAAAGTGACTTATCATTATACAGAAGGCCCTTATTCAAATTTAAAAATAAAAACTCACGTTTCTTGAACAAATTTTACACAACTAGGTGCCTAAGTGGCGGAGGACTGAATGCAGAGGTGAAATTCAGCAGATTCTAGCAGGTTCTCTAGAACCGGTAATAAATTTTTAAGCAGTTTGGAGAAGAAACGGTTGCTAGAAGAAATCTCCTTTTGTTTTTTTCAACGTTACTGAGTTAATCCTTGTAAGGAAGACAGGAAGAAAATATTTTGGTGTTGTTTCTAGCTTAATCTTTATTGCGCTGCTTACAGAAACTGCCCACCCAGTCACATGACCTCCCAGCCACACCCACCAAGCCACGCCCACAGAACTGATAGTAAAAAAAATTAATTCCACCACTGAGTGAATGATACGTTATGTTAGAGATATGCTAATCAGCCATGATTCCATTTAAAATTATGTCTCAAACATGTAAGCTGATTTATCGGATTGATTTCAACTAATTCCATGGAATTTTAGATACCATAAATATGTGACTATGTGTATAAGACTACTGAATGTTTACATTAATTGGAAGGAATCTGATTTGATTTGACACATTGAATTAATTTGGTTATTCTATATTAAGATTCATCTAACCCAAAGAGTATATCTTAAATAATTATTGGAGACTTAATTGCTCCAAAACAGTAACAGTGGACTTTCATGTATTTTTCTCCTCTTCTCCAATGCTTCAAATCCATATCTGATTTCTGATTTTATGCAAACCAAAGTCTGAGTTTGCAGTAAAATCAGGAAAATATGACCTGTAGTTGCTTCCAAGGCAGAATAAGAAATCTATTTCAGATCATAGTTTTCAATTTTGGATTTAGAGATTTACAATAAGATCAATGTGATGACTGTATCCAATCCAATGACATTTTTGCAGAATATACTAACAGAATATATTAATGGATAGCCATCAATTCTGCATTTCTCCATTGTGAAGAAGAAGTCCACAATCATATTAGAAGATGTGTTGGCTCCTGTTAAATTATCCCAATGGAAGGCAAAGTGTTCCATAAAGAGAACTTGCCTTTCTAGCTCTAACACTTTTCTTGAAGGACTAACTAATAGGGCTGGAATCCATCCCATATTTATCTGGGTTACAGCAATAGCATTAGCACTTAGACTTATACACTACTTCATAGTGCTTTACAACCCTCTCTAAGTGATTTATAGAGTCAGCATATTGCCCCCAACAATCTGGGTCCTCATTTTACTGACCTTGGAAGGATGGAAGACTGAGTCAACCTTGAGCCATTCAGAATTGAACTCATGGAGTGAGCAGTGAGTTAGTGTGTAGTACTGCATTCTAACCACTGTGCCACCAATGGCTCTTCTGTAGGATTCACATGTCATAGCTGACTAAAGGAGGTCATTTTCACTTTAGCTCACATTAACCTTGCAGCTAACTGATAAGATAATTGCAGGACACATTAACATTTCCTATGAACCTGCTAAGTGTGTCCTAAATACACAGACAGTGATTTGTTCAATCAAGGAAGTCAGGGTGCTCCAGACAAAGAGTGATGAGGTAGAGTATAAAGTTTATGTAACACATAATACATTTTCTTTATGCTTGCATTACATTTGCTGCCATCAGCTTTTACTGGACATCAGAATCTGGTGGAAGTGATACTTTATTACTGACACTTTCAAATCTGCAGCTGGATTTTTTTTTAAATAAAGTTGATAGGTTTTTTAATCTACCATCCCTGTATATGAATGAGTTGGTTGCAAAAACAGTCCTTTAGGCAAGGTGATATCTCTGTAAAATGGTAAAAGAAATCTATCTTGGAATAAGCATCAAATGTTATGTAGGTCAAGGTAAAATTGATAGTGACTCAGTGAAAGCTGCAAGTAATAACAGAACACATAAAAACAAGGATTCAGAACAACACCTTATTATAAAAAAACATATACACTTTCTACAGATGACATTTGAGGCAGAACAGACTATGATTCTGGGTACTGGAAAAACAATTATGCTTGTGATTTTAACCTTAGATTATATAGATACTATCTTACATAATTATTAAATGCCATTTCACAGAGCTATAAAAAGAGGCCCTAAAGCTTCTTCAATCATCTTTAGATCCAGACTTGGTGGTTTCCAACCTCCTAGCTAATGCCTGGCAGCTTAGTTGAGAAGGTTGTGTGGATGTGTCTATGTGTATCTATGTGTGCAAGAAAGAGTGAATGTACACCGTAACCAATAAAATTTTGTTGTTACTTAAATTCGCTGGTTCCATGTATTCCAAAGAACATGTACCTCATGCTTATTTGAAAATGATTTGTGTGTGTCCCTAATTATTTCCTGGCTGTATGTCTGTCTGCTCAAGTCCCACTTTATTTGGAAAACCCGGGTAGAAAGCAAGCTGGTTAACATTCCATATGCCTTAACAGCCTCTCTGTGTGTGAGTAATTGAATATGAGCCAAAGTTGGGAATGCAAGTGTATGTGATCAGGAAAAATCTAAGAGTTGATGTTAACTTGAGGACAGTCAGTCAATCATCATCTATGAAGACTGGGATGCAAAAGCTCAAAACCAGAAATGTGAATGGAGATCTTAACAATTCCCTGGGACCTGTAAAATTGTTGCTAGTTATAAGACTAGTTACAAGGTGTACTGGCAGTAGACACAAACCTACATTACTTCAGGAAGAAATAATTGTCAAGCATCAGTTTCATACATAGATTAAAATGAAGCTATTTAACCTGCAATTGTGAGGTATCTACTTTTGAATGGTTGGGTTTTCTAGGATCATTTTTGGTTCTATGCTGTGAATATATATATTCTGAGCTAGAATATCTAGTAGTACAAATAGGTTAAGTCAGAAAGAAGCAAGATGACAGAAGCAGTGCCATGATGAAAGCTCCACCCTTTTGTATATGGGTCAATGTTACATCCATGTCTTTCATTACAATGCTCTTTCTGCTATCTTGCCTATTTGACAATTCTTTACTTCATGGACACCATTCTAAATAATAAGGATTAGGAAAAGAGAAGGAGATGACAATTGGGGCTGTTATGATTATTTTGTGATACTTGTGACTTTTTACGAGTGCAGAGTAGCTCAGCCAAAGCAGGTGGGAGCAACATTGGCAAGAACGATCTATTTCTCTTTCTCTTCAGTAGACAGCCAACCATTGTGGAAAACCTAAGGCTGTTTGTTTGTTTCATATGGCAGCATATGGTCCAGGAGATGGCAGAAGCAAGGGTTCTGGCTAATAGGAGATAACAGCTCCAAGCAAACAAAGAGTAGAAAGTCTTGCTCAATACTCAATGGGCCAGCACTATCTGATCAGACAAATCCAGAAGTGGTTTTGAACTGGAGCAAAGTTTTTCTGTCAAGATCTTCATAGCTAGCATTTTTTCTTACATAAGAGAAAGTAAATCTGACAGAGTACAATCTTTTCCATCTTTCCCAAACCAATTTAGGTTTGAAAAACTTAGATTTTAGGCCAAGAATCTAATTTATTCTTCTAGTAGATACCTATTCTGTTAATCTCTTCCATATTTTTAAATCTTGTTTTATTACAGAAATCATATACTCTTTGATCTCTTGCTTTATCCTTAAGTACTGCTATAAATGCAGTATTGCCGTAAAGTACAACATACTGCTTTGGACCCTACCTCAAAAGGAGGAAGGAGAAAAGAAAGATATGTGAATTAATTTCTAATGCATTCTATGAAAACCAAAAAGCATAACACAAGATTCAAAATTAAAATGGTGCACATACAAATCTTTTGCACCATGTAATAAATATTGAGGTCATTCACAGACATTCATGATTTCTGTAATAAAGCAGAATTTCTTAACCAGGAAGTACACCACAGATGAAGGGATTCACTTAATTGTACAGATCTGTTCTCCAATGTACTCCTATACCAAAAGGATTAGAGTTATCTAGAATGAAGTCAATGTAAATGACTTTCTGAATCATTTACTTGAGAGCATGGCAAAGAATTTTAAATCCTCAGCTGTTGTTTGGGTGATTGGATGGCAACTGGTCATGTCAAAGCACATATTCTGCTTATCCCTTTTCTTAAAGACAACTTTTAAAAATCTTCTTATGATGTGTGACAAGAACAGGTTCAATTCATTCATTGTCCTTGTATTTCCTTACTCTAATTGGATTTTTTTTCCAAATGTATACTAAAGGGGCATAAGGGTTGCCAAGTAAACATTCTTCACTGTAATTAGTTTGTATTTAAGCTAGCATCATCCTTTTACAAATTGTATCATTGACCCTTAAATGACTGATATGTAAATGATGTGGAAAAGTTGAAACTTAGGCAATAGAAATTTAGCTTGGGCAACATTCCTTGTTTTTGTCATGAGTTTCTAAGAAATGAAGTACTCCGTCGAATGTAGAGAGATAAACCATAGATTATTGGGTTATGTCTCATCTTTCCTAGATCTATGACTGAGAACTAAAAGTATAAAAAGGCCAGGCTCCACCCCCTGACCCAGTTCTTCTCAGTCATCATCTAGATCAGACTGTCAAGTGCTATTAGCGAAATATTGGAACATTAGAAGACCATATTAACATCGATCTTTAATTTTCATGTAAGTTAAGGTCAATTAAGAACACATCATATTCCCCTCCACTTAATTTCTGCACACAGTTTTTCTTCTAGCCTTCTACTGAAGGCATACAAGGGAAGAGGAGGGGTGGAAGGCCTCAGAGCCTGTCATTTATAAATCAGCAATATCCCGCCTGTCGAAGGGGTGATGAAGGAGAGGTCAGCATGATCAGTATTTAAGGCTTTGGGGATGATCTCCCGTCCCCAGCTGCTCCTACTGAGGCAGTGGGGGGGGCAGGGTGCAGTGCTGGCTACCGAACCGAGGTAGCCGGCCGGCTTATCTATTAGAAAAAATCACTTTCTCCTGGCAGTGCTTGTAGCTGCGCCAAGCCTGACCGACGATCTGACTTTTGTGACCCCTTTTTGCTCTCAGCGCCTGCACGCGCCTCAGACTTGCAGAAAGACTATGCCTTTTAAATATCGGCCTGTCTGTTTAGTTAGATTGCACTGCCGGCTTCGAAAAATGGCACGAAGACTAAGCAGCGAATTTGTCCCTGACAGGACAAGCTGCGCATGCAGCGGCCGCCATTTTTAATTGAATATTTTGCCGATCAGCAGCCTTGCCTCGCAAAACTGTCACCGGTGGCAGGCATTAATCTTACATAGCCGGGGCAGGGGCAGCGGTTGCTTCCGAGACTGTTGCCTCCTACCTTGACTTTAATCGCTTGCTGAGAGTTGCCTCTATTCAGATTGAGTGATAAGAGCTGCTTAAGGCCAGATCTCTTGCTGAGAGCTGCCTGGTCTCGCAAGACTTTCAAACGGCTGCAGGCATTAATCCTAAATAGCCACAGCAGAGGCACCAGCTGCTTCTGAGACCATTGCCTCCTGCCTCAATTTAGATTGACTCTCTCGATTCCTGCACTGACGCAGGTCACGGACAGAAGGGGAAAAATGCTGCCACCCCCTAATAAAGCAAGCAGGGGTAAATGAGGGTAGATTCTATCACTCTACCTCCCCTCCCCCCCACCAATGAGGGCAAGGGTTGCCTCAAGGGGAGGCAGGCATAAGGGAGGCCTTATCATCATTCTACACTACAGGCATTAGGAGGAGTGAACTAATAGTCCTGTTTTTATTTTTCCCCCCGCCCCGCTTTCCCTTTGTCTTATCAGTGGGACAGCATGGAGCAACCAAGTATAAAACATACAAGAGCATTGTCACCTCAACCCGAGGAGCATAAAAAGTGTACTTCAAAAAAGAAGCATACTTCCTCATCTCACACAATCACCAAAAAATCCAAGGGGGGTCCACAACGCAAGATCTCTAAAACTACCAATAGGGAGGCTGTCGAGGCTGTCACGTCAAACAGGGTCTCCAAGTTCACCTCCAGACCCCAGGTGGTCAACACTCTTCAGTCTTCAAGCCAGACTGGAACAGCAGATCCGCAACATCAGTTAACTCCAGCTCGTTCACCAGAGAAAGAGGTGCAGGGTGGGGACAACATTTTGACCCCCACAATAAGTCCAACTGATCCTGTTCCTGAGGGGCAGTTAACATTAGAAACATTGCAACGGAATCTATTAGCCCAAATGAAGGATCTCATCGCGGCAGCGATCACATCCAACCAACTACCAGACCAGACTATGCACCACTCATTGGCAGACAGCCGACCTTCCACTTCCACAGCCCCTCCATCTGTCTCTTTGCTGGTGGATAGGGATTACGTATGCCCTCAATCTCCAGCAACTTCGGAGGTGTCATCTACCCGCGCGGAGGAGGATGACAAAGTGCTGTCTGCCGATCTTCCAGAGGCTCCGGCCATGGCAGGCCTCTTCTGAGCATCCTTTTTCAAAGTACTCCTGAATAAGGCAAAAGCGGTGACACAACTCCAAAAGAAATGCGATCCTACATCGGAACAGCAATCAACTCCAGAAGGGGATGCTGCGCAGCTACTGTTTGCTAAGCAGTCCACCAAAGCAGAGGAAATTCCAGCTCCTTCCCTATTCTCTGATCTAATTAGCAAACAGTGGGAGACCCCGGGTGCTGGGCGTCCCCCATTGAACTCGGAAAAATTGCTTTATAACTTAGCTGAGGCCTTCGCGACCTCACTGGAACCACCAAAGGTAGATGAGCCGATACTGGATATGGCGTCTTCCAATCTCTTGGTCACAGACTCCGATGACCTGCTAAAAGGGGAGGACAAAAGATTAGAACAACTTCTACGCAGGAACCACCAGGTGGCGGCTTGGGCGGTCAAGGCCACATCATCGGCCTCCTTTTTCAATAGGACCACCCTGCTCTGGCTACGTCACCTGCAAGACAGGATTGAGCCTGAGAACACAAGAGTTCACCAGGATCTAAACAAAATCCTTGCAGCTGTGGAATTTTCAGCTGATGCCACACTGCATGCTGCAAAATTTGTGGCAAGATCCATGGGACTGTCTGTAGCTAGCCACAGGGTGGTATGGCTCAAGTCCTGGCAGGCTGACTTGAAGCAAAAGTGGAAGTTGGCATCGGCTCCCTTTACTGGTCAATGGCTGTTTGGAGACGCCCTCAAGCCAGTTCTCACCAAGACCAAAGACGGGAAAAAGAAGGTCAAGACTAACGCAAAACCAACTGAGCATAAGAGACCTTATTACAAAAGACAGCCATTTCGATCTTCGGGCGACTACTTCACGCAGAATTACCGCCAGCAGTCCTTTCGGCAAGATAGACAACAACTCCAACAATCACATCCTTATCGGGGAAACTATGCGCAACAGTATGCCCGTCGACCCCTCATTAACAAAAGGGGCCATCCTTACTGCCGCAGTAAGTGACTTTCCTCAGAACCTTCCCATTGGTGGCCGCCTCACATATTTTGTGGACCAGTGGGAGGGAAGTACGTCCGACGTCTGGGTGAGGTGGATGATCAGATATGGCCTGACACTGGAATTCCTATCGGATCCTCCGAACAGGTTCTGCCAATGTCCAACCTCCAGAAATCCGAGCCAGCAAAACCTTATGGCAGAGGCGATCAACCATCTTTTGCGAATACAAGTTGTTTGTCCAGTTCCGATAGAATTCCAGGGTCAGGGCTTCTACTCCATCCTCTTCATGATCCCAAACACCTCAACAAGCACATACTTTACCGGAAGTTCAGAATGCACACCCTCAAGAGTATAACCTCTTTACTACATCGCAACGACTTCCTGGCATCGATAGACTTAACAGAAGCTTATTTGCATGTGCCAATTCACGAAACGTACCAAAGGTATCTCAGATTCTGCTACAAGGGCGCCCACTTCCAATACAGAGCGCTACCCTTCGGTCTTTCGTTGGCCCCCAGGATATTTACAAAGCTGATAGCGGTACTGGCAGCAAAGTTACGTCAGGTGCCAATCCGCATTCACGCTTATCTCGACAATATCTTGATCCAGTCATCGTCGATATCCGCAGCAAGGCATGACCTGTACACAACGATGCAAGTGTTTTATGCACACGGGTTTTCCATCAACAAAGAAAAAAGCCACTTGCAGCCCAGTACATGTCTACAACACCTAGGGGCGATTCTCGACACTTCGGCAGCGAAGGTGAACCTATCCTCGGAGAGAAGGCACAGCATCCGACATCTGGTGCACAAGACATGTGCACAAAGGAAACCATCCCTCGCACAACTGTCCAAATTGTTGGGGAAAATGGTTTCCTCCATAGACATAACTCCATGGGCCAGATACCACACCAGACGGTTGCAGTGGTTCCTCCTGCCATTTCAAAAGAAAGGGACAAGCCATTCCCACCTCAGGATGCGGGTTCCAGCAGGCGTGCGTCAATCCCTCCAGTGGTGGCTATCCCCCAGTATCGCCGAGGGCCTTATTTTTTACAACCCAGAGCGGGTGGTAGTGACCACCGACGCGAGTCTTCAAGGGTGGGGAGCTCACCTCAAGCGGCTTGTGGCTCAGGGGCTATGGCCTCCTTCGGTGCGACACCTCAGTATCAACTGCCTGGAGCTAAGGGCGATACAGCTCACACTCACCAAGTTCCAATCTCATCTGGCACGCAAGCACGTTCTGATCCTGACGGACAACATGGCAGCAAAGGCACATGTCAATCGACAGGGGGGCACCAAGTGAAAGGAACTCATGAGAGAATCAGCGATTATTCCCCTATAATATACCATACAAGGTTGCAAGAACTAGGCACCTTACCTTACTAAATGTCTTAATGGAGAAGGAATTGAGCATTTATTTGGCAGCTCAGAAAATGCAGCAACATGGCCTGGGTTCTACACTAGGGATCAAAATGATTTCAGTGAAGGTGGTATTACATGAGGCTTTACTCTTATCATTCTCCACATGCTGTTGAGCTTAACTGCGGCCTTTCAGATCTCAAAACTTCTGAAAGTATAAAGCTGTGCTGGGATGACAACACATTATCTGGACATTTATATTTGATCACATTGATCATGTTAGCTGTATGGATGCAGGAAATGGAACATTCAAACCCTGATCTTGATAAAAGCTACATTACTATCAGCAATATTGTATCTTTGATATTTCTCTGGTAATGCAAAGCATGTTTTGGTTAAGTAGGCGGTATCTCACATTTCCACATCTGGGAGGCATTTCCAGGTCAATTCAGACCAAACAGCTTGGGATGCATATTTATAAAATATTATCTTGTTTCTTAGAGAACAAACAATCTTTTAATGGGAATTAGTCTTTAATTCCATCTGAATTAAATCAGAATTCAACACAGTG
>JANHFJ010003813.1:67396-78504 GCA_032468195.1 Cerberus rynchops
CCCCACCATCCAGTCACAATTGATGAAGCTTTTTGGATGAGAAGCAAAACATTCTCTTCTTCCACAAGGAAACAAACCGGTCCAGTTGCCTTTTTAAAAAGCACGAATATTTAGAGTGTTTCAAACGAGACTTCTCTATTCGTCTTGGCTCACAAGAGGAAGTAGAAAGCTTGGGCTGGATTATTTTAACACTGTATTTACTTCCTATCATATGGTAATTGTCAGCAAAATTTATTCAAGTGCTTCTTCAAAAGTTTGGGAAGTTAATCATGTACAAGTAGACTTTGACTTACACAATTCATTTAGTGACGGTTTGAAGTTACAACTGCACTGAAAAGAGAGATTGATGGCCATTTTTCACACTTATGACTGTTGTACCATCCCCATGGTAATGTGATTTGGACACTTGGCAACTAGTTCATATTTGATGGTTGCAGTGTCCCAGGGTTTTGTGATCAACTTTTGCAACCTTTTGACAAGCAAAATCAATGGGGAAGCGAGATTCACTTAACAACCGTGTTACTAACTTAACAACTACAATGATTCACTCAACAACTGTGGCAAGGAAGGCCATAAAATGGGGCAAATTCACTTAAGTAATGTCTCATTTAGCCACATAAATTTTGGGCTCAATTGTGGTCATAGCTTGGGGCTACCTGTATGCTGAAAAATTTGAATGATAGAACTTGGAAGTAATTAAATCATGCATTCGATCTAAACTACAGCTACCTGGCTATATCTGTAGCACTTTCCTGTAAGGAGATCAAGTACTACCCAGGTTGAATACCATATTCTTTCTACATATACTTAGGAATGTAAACAAGTATCTAATTTTATCATCTAATTTAATATATTTCTCCATACGGGTTAATAATGATAGGGCTTCAGACAAAGTTCTTTCCCAGTTTTACTTGGATACTGAACCTGGACATATTGAACGAATGTCACCAAACACTATCTTAATGACAACATGTCCAAAGATAATTGCCTCAGACTTTCACTGTTACCTCAGTTCTTTTTCTGTTCTTTTCCAGATGTTTGGACCATACTCCAGGGTTAAAAAGCTGGGTTGACCTGATGAAGCTAGATCTAGCTGTTCAGGCTACAATTACTGATCCTCAAATCTACAAGGGCTATCTTGAACTGTATTTCAATAATAGTCCTGAGGCCTGTGATTATGGGCTTTGAAAACTACGGGAAATATTTTCAGTGGATGACGAGGGGTATTGACAGCTATTGTTCCAGCATGTCATCTGATACCTGAAATGCTTTAGTTTTGTTGTATTTTGTGTTGTGTTATTCAATGAGTATATAATTGAACTAAAATGGTAATTACATGCAATATAAGTTTCCCTTTGAAAATAAAAATGGCCAACACTGATCAGGAAGAAAACCGTTTTTTACTTTTATCTTTCTGCCAATCTAAATGACCATGTTGACTTTTTTGTATTCTTTATCAATTTAGAATAGACATTCAATTTGAATAAACATCTATTTGTCTCTGTTTGGAAATTGATTGTTGCCTTTCAGGAATAAAAACACTTCATATGCAGACATTTTTTTATTTGCAGCAGCAAGTAAAGATACATAGTAGGGTATGGGATTGTGTATTTTATTACCAAGCTATCGCCGTTCCAATTTGTATTCTCTTAGTTAGGCAACCGGATAATAAATTTGAGCAAACTGCAGGCATAAAAAACTACTGTTCCTAGGACAAATGGTTACTGGTCTTTGAAGTCACTTTGGTTTCCTGTACTGTCTTTCAGCATAGCAGAGAGATGAACCACAATTAGTTTTGAGAGCATCTAAAAATTCCCACATTGTCCAACACATGTTTTCAGTTTTAGGTTTTGCATTAAGAGCCAGCGTACCTGAATATGATGTTGCTAAGATATACAGGTACTCCTCACTTAACACTTCTTTAGCAACTATTTGAACCTACAGAACACTGAAGAAGTAACTAATAACCAGTCTTTGACAATCTTACACTTGTCACAGGGTTGCCACAATCATGTGATCATGATTTCAGTTCTTGGCAAGTGTTGTGCATTTATGATGGGAACAACATCCTCAGTTGCCATTTGTGATCTTCCTAGACACTTTTGGCAAGCAATATCACTATGTTAGTCTAGTATATGTAGATGAAATCAGATTAGTGAAGACAACTATATAGGAGGCATTTGTTGGCTGGCACTTAAATTGAGATCAGTATGATAAATGCATGCTTCTGGTTTTGATTTATTTGTATTTATCTCAGGACACAAAAGCTTCTATTTTAGGCTTGAACTTATCTTTGTCAGTCTCAACCATAAATTTATTATTCTATGTTTAAGTCTTGGCTTTAATTGAAAATAAAATTGAAGTATTAGATAGTGTCTCTGTCAGGGTTCCACACAACAAACAAGATAAGCAGCTGCCGCTTCTAACTCCCCCTTCGGCCTCTCAGCGACCTTGAACGTGAAATATGTCAAGATCTACATAGCCCTAAAATCTACTGTATAAAACAGCCTGCACAATATAATGGAACACCCCCCCTATAAGCAAATGTCCTTTTGGATCTTGACAGCAAGTAGACAAGTCCCACCCCCACATACAATAAGTGGGTGGTCAGGGTAATATGTCATAGGGCTATCCTCCACTGCTGTGGGGAGACGGCCCATTGCACCTATAAACAGTCCAAAATTCTGGCTGTGAGGCCGCACTAGCAACAATTGTTAGTGCAGCCCATCCATACACAGTGAATAAGTCTGACTGTAGGGCTGCTTTGTCTCAGCTCCTGTTGCTGTGCCCATTCTCATATTCATAAAATAACAATAATAATAATGTATATTGAAATGTATATGATTGTATGGCCTCTGCACTCTGCAGCCTCGGAAGCGGCTGCAGGGAGCTCCGGTTTTTTTGTGTTCCAAAACGGTGGCCGATTACAAAATGGCGGCCACTGCCATGCGGCCTATTGGCCTCTGAGGTAAAATGAAGCCTTCCTATTTGAAAAGGGGCGGCTTAGGCCTGCTAGGCCCATCGCTGCCTCCTTGAGTTATTTGGTGCTGCTGGCACCTCCGTTTTTCTTAAAAAAGGCTCATCAAAGGAAAAAGGGCCGATCGGCTACAAAATGGCGGCCGCTACTGTGTGGCCTGCCGACGTCTGAACAAACGAGGCCTCCACAAACTATAAGTCAGCAGCCTTGGCCTGTGAGGCCCTGCACTGCTGTAAATCGGCAATCGCTGCATCTGGAAAGCTCCGAAGCGGGAAAGCAAAAGGAAGATCAGCGCATCATTTTAAGCAGAGACAGAGCCGATGCGCTAGGCTCGCTGAAATTGGACCGGAGAGGCCTTGGCAAGGCTCGGCGCAGCCGTAAGTAGGTGTGCTTGATTTCAGCCCTTTTTTGTGGCCCGTTACCTCGGCTGCGGTAACAGGCACTGCGCCTGGCTCCCACTGCCATGGTAGTGACAGTGGGGTTGGGAATGGGAGGGAATCCCCTGGAGCCTAAAATTGCCGGTATCTGTCAAATCATCTCCCTGAATCTGCCCGTCACAAAGCGGATCATTGTCTCACCATTTGTCCTTGCAGTATATTTAGAGTGAAACGGAATTTGTGCTAAAGGGATATTTCCCTTAACTGTTCTCTATTAAAAAGAAGATGAGAGTCTAAGGAAAACTCACAATTTAGATAGAATTGTTGTTAACTAATTGTTCTTCGTTCGAATGAAGGGAATGTCAGTCTGATCGAGGTCGATGACTGAGAAGAACTGGGCGAGGGGAGGAGCCTGGCCCCTTTTATAGCTTTAAATCTCAGTCAGTAGATCTAGGAAAAGACGAGACATAACCCAATAATCTGTGGGCTATCTCTCTACATTCGACGGAGAATTGCGAGTCACCAGTTTTGAGGTGATCAAATTCCAACCTGTTGTTTAAGCTGATTTAGAAAAAGTTCTCCCATACCTGAAGCATTTTAAGATTTATAAATTTTAGTTACACTAAGTAACTAAACTCTAAGAAATAATAGGTTTACAAGTATAGATATATTTGCTTCGAGTGTGCAAAATTTGTTCAGTGTAATTCATTGGAATTTGAAAAAGGAAGAGGTTATGCCAAGAGAGTAATGTGTTTCTGGTCTGTTTAACTTTTTTAACTAAATGTGTGAAAGGTATTTATAAACTGAGTTTAAAATTTTTTTAATATTTTATAGGACAAATATGACAACATTTTTTAGGCCCAGCTGTGAGATCAGTTAGGCTTATTATCATACTTTTAGGATTTATTGTTTCTATAAAATATGAATATTACCATTTATACCTTCATTTAAAGATTTATTTCTGATTAAGTACATAAAATGAACCATGAAGCTGAATAGTTTGTAAAAAAGATTAGAATATCAGCAAGGGTTTTGAGGGGGTTCACCAGCAATGCGAAAAAATTTACTGCTGTCATTTAGAATCAGATGGTTTTAGCCTTCATATTTTCAAAGGACATACTTAGGGAAGATACAGATATAGGTGATATAGATATAAATTATGTGTATGTGTGTATATGCACAATATATACTAGACAGACAGACAGAGATAGAGATAGAGGGAGATAGAGATAGAGATAGAGATAGAGATAGAGAGGGGCGGATTTGTTTTCTACGTTTATATAATGTCATAGTCCCTAAAGATGTATGATGAGTTACAATCTAGAGAAACAAAATAATAATGAAAACAATATATCAAAAATTTATTACTAGGTGTCCCTGACTAATAATAACCTTAAGCATTAAAAACTTTTTTAATGAACTGCCTACTGGTAACCAATGAGATCCTGCAACACTGGTGTTCTTTTTGTACAACAGTTCCTATGTGTTAAGAGAACAGCTGCTACAGCTTATATCAAATGCAGCTTGTGAGTGGTCTTCAAAGTTGGCCCCATGTTGAGTGTATTGCAGAAATACACTCAACTATCTAGGGACATCTTTAATGGATCTCCTGGTTTTGCTGCCATTACTGGACATTTTCCTGATTTGGAAATTCTTTTAATTAAACTTTCCCATGTCATATGGAGTGCTATCGACTAAGTTTATTTTACTTCCAGCTGAGTCCAAACTTATCTTAATAAGCACAGCTTCTTCACTTCTTGTGTCATTATTTCCTTCTACATGAATAACACAGCCAAAGAAGACCATGGTAAACTACCTGCTAACTAAATTTGCCAGTCAAATTATGAAATCAATGTGCTGGTAAATAAGGTGGTTGGTAAAAATTTAAACACAGATGTAATTCTTGATCCTGGAATTATATTTACTGAATTTGGCTTACTGGTTTAAATTTTTAAAAATTGTAATTTTAAATACGGAATTGAATTTTCCAACTACATTTTCACTTTTATCTCCCTTTGGTTGCTTTTTGTGTGTATAATGTGAACTGGGGAATATTTCCTACAGCTACACTTCATATAAAGTGCAACCAATTAATCACCTATTTAATTCTTTTCCCAAGGTTCCTTGCCTCTATATTTATTATTTCTTTTGTTATCGTCAAGTTCTAAATAAATAGATGCTGATCGTGCTTTTTCCTTTAAGAGTGAACAACCGTTCAGTAAAGCACAGGGCAGAGTAAGAAATAGTAAGTAAAATAAATTAAGGAATTAAAGTATAGTTAGAACTAGCTTAAAGAAATATCATTCATTATGTGTTTTTATACCTTTCATCATATCCACATATCATTCATAGTTTTGTTTTTCTTTCAATTTCTCACCTGTATGTCTTAGAGCAGGAGTGTCAAACTCAAGGCCCACAGACTGGATCCAGCCCACAGGGTGCTTAGATCTGGCCCATGGGACCGGCTTGGAAACAGTGAAGGACTGGCCCATGTGCCTCTGCCAGCAAAAAGGGAGCTTGATTGGAGGCCTGTTTTTGTTGGCAGAGCACTCGGAACACCACAGGTGCCCCTGACATGAGTGACATCAAACTGGGCATGCCAACCATGGCTACAACTACCCCGGCCCTTCAAGGTCAAACACAACCCTGATGTGGCCCTCAATGAAATCGAGTTTGACACCCCTGTTTTAGAGCATCTCAGCTCTGCCCAACAATAATTAGTCTTCCTCTTACTCTCAATCCAGTTTTCTTTCAGCATTCATTTCTGACAAGTCATATATTCATAAATACATAAATCCATAAATACAGTAAACAAAAAACTATCACATATGTTTATGTTAATCCCTGTACAATGTTGTGTCATTCATTAAGCAGACCATGTATTCCCATAGACATTTTGCTTCCATTGTAAGCCACTTTTATAACATCTTGCAACAAAATTAACATCATGTTTATATAGAACATTCCATAATCCTAGTCATTGTTCTTTAGTAAATCCATTCTAAATCAGTACATCTCCTTTCTCATTTCTTGTATATTCATATATAAGTAGTCCTCAACTTACAACAGTTCATTTAATGACCATTCAAAATTACAACGGTACTGAAAAAAGTGACTTATGATCATTTTTCACACTTACGATCATTGTATGATTCCCTTGGTCATGTGATCAAAATTCAAATACTTGGTGACTGACTCACATTTATGATGGATGCAGTGTCCTAGAGTCATGTGATACATTCTTGCAACCTTCGGACAAGCAAAGTCAAGAGACAAGATTCACTTAACAACCATGTTACTAACTTAACAACTGCAGTGATTCACTTAACAAATATGGCAAGAAAGGTCATAAAATGGGGCACAAATCATTTTACAAATTTTTCACTTAACAACATGAATTTTGGGCTCCATTGTGGTTGTAAGTTGAGGACTACCTATATTTCTCAATGATTGCTGAAAAACAAAAATCTGTTCAGTGCCTCCCCTGCTGAGAATGAATCCATGTTGTATTTCCCAAATGTTCATTGTCATTTCTTCTATCATTTTCATCAGAAATCTGCCAAGTGCATTTCCATTTAGAAATGTAAATTTAGAAAACTAATTCCTCAATAGATTAGTATTCACTCTTCCTATCTTTCCCTTCCTTTATTATATTTCTTTTTTCAATTTTAAGGCACAAAGCTGTCTTCATAAACAAGTTAAAATCATCACAGTTTTTCCATTAGCAAACTATTTCTATATTCCTCCTCTTATACTATCTATCCCTATAACCTTAAATTTTTCAACCTTCCCATAGCATTTATTATTTTCTTTTCATTAATATTTTTCTTGAATACCTTTATAGCACTTGTTCTCTTCAACCTTTCACTTTCATTTCTACAGAAATGTTTGAAATGCTTTTTCGAGCATTTCCTAACTTTAGTTTAATTTCATTTCATTTCTATTTTTAATTCTTTTTACTCTTCTCCTCTTCTCCTTATTTAGCTCTTTTCGTATACTTCCAAAACAATGTTTTACTTCCATCAAGAACACACTACATTTTTTCTGCCTCTTTTAATCTTAATTATTCCTTATCTCTTTGATATAACTATCCCTTAACAAATAAAGTCTCACAGGTCAACAGCAGCTGCCATTTTGTTTGACAATCATTTGCTGTAGAAAGAGGAACAGGGTTCTTTTTATATTGTTTTTTCATAATTAAAAAAGCAGTTCTAGGGAAGTGGGATTGCTTGATTTCTTAGCATTCTTCTTCTTAGCATTCAAAACTTAGAATTTAGGCAAGAAACTTCAGTGATTTCACTCCTGTAACTGTAATAATATCAATGGTAATTTTATATTACATATTATTGATTTATGCTGTATTGATTAACTAGTTTTGTATTATGTACAGCATAGGGGTGTTTAAATTAAACTATTCAGCATACTGTCTGCTCATTGTTCTGCTAATGGCTAATTTGAGAGGAAAGTGGATGAGGGTGACTTTTTTTTTAGTACAAAATGGGACATTGGGAAGAAAAATTCCAAGTGGGAATAATTAATTCTCTCTTAACTAATCACTAAAAATGAAGGAGATTGTTTAAGGAATTTTAGGTTAAAATAAGTTAAGGATCTATAAGTTAGATAAGTGACAATATAAGAAATGCCAGATTCAAAAGTTCACAACAAGACTGTAGAACAGAATTCCATAGTTGATCTAAGAGATCTTTCTTTCTAATCCAGAAAATATATCACTTCAGTCTATGCTTTCCATTCTTCTTCTGCTACGGTTTAAGGAAACAAGCAAGTAGATTCTTTCTCAATTTGGACTGAGGAAAACATTTGGGAACATGGGGACATTTGGGCAACACTTAGAAAGTGTAAGTAGAGAAGAGAAAGAGTTAGAACTGAAGAAGCTTCTTGGGTAAGAAGCCAAAGTTTTCAAAAGAGAATCTGCATTGACATATAAGGAGACAACAGTGATTCCATTAAAATAATACAGTTCAATATTCATTGCGTGAAATGTAAGTTAATTCCTGTAGACTTGGAAAGTTAATGTATTTATAATGTGGACATCATATATTGTAGCTCTTGCCCTGACTTAATATTTTTCCAGTTCCGTTCAAACCACTATATGGTTAATTTTGAGAAGGATAAATTAACAGAATCTCAAAATAATGTCCACCTGTTGGATCATTTGAAGTTACTGAAATCTCCAACTAATTTCACCTAGGTGGAGCTCTGGAAGGGGATTTCGCTGCACACTCAATTTTGCTGCACACATGTTGTGCATTGACAATAAAGGATTGAATTGAATTGATAGAGAGGTCAAATGAAGTTTAGTAATACCCTCTTATATACCAAGAATTGCCCTAGTTCTTAATGTGTTTTTAAAGCTACTTCTACCAAATCAGATCAATGGAGCAATGCAAAATTGTTCTTCTATTCAATAATAGAAGGAAAACTTAGTTAATCTAAATGCTTGACTAAATATTTATATTGACAAACACAGTCTAAAGTGAAGTCTAAAAGCATTGATTAATTCAATCTCATATCATCTGAAGGTGGAAATATTGTGGAAGTATAGAAGTATTTGATTTTATCATTTGCTCCTCATGTCTTTACTTCTTTGTCACAAAACCAAACTAATTCAAAATGTCTGGTGATCCTCTCCATCAATTCTACAACGTTATTCCAGCAGGAAAAGTTGAAATATCACTGGATTTATCATTTTGCTCATTGTTCAACCTATGATAATAAGGTCTACCATCATCATCTTTACGAATATTCTTTTGCTTTGCATAAAACACTTTCAACCTATTCAACTATCTTCTCTTTCTATTCTACACATTTTAAAAATAGATTTAAAAATATAGTTGTAAGATATATGTATGACAGATTACATAACATCTCTCATGGGAAATTTATTTAGAAACGTTCATGTCATTCTGCTAAAAAGAAAAGAAAAATTAAGAGTTGCTTTCCTGATATTATACTAAACTCCCACATTTTTGAATTCAGGAATTAAATGAAAGTTCTGAACTCCCCCCTCCCATAGGATCAAATTATCTCTGAATACTGATTGGAGAATAGAAAGAGTCAGTGTTAAAATTAAGAGAATGAACAACAGAAAGAATTTAAACTTTCTTTCAAAAGCTTTCTTTGGAGAGATTTTATTATTTACAATACATATGTGACTACATGAAGAAATATAGAAAAATATAGAAAAAAACAATTCATTTTATACTAAATACACACATAGACACACACACAAACACCCCACCCTGCCCCATCCACACACTTGTCTATTAGCAATTTGCCAGGTCACTCAATTATATTCATCACCCACCAAACAAGTTTGGGGAAAGCTTGTGAAAAGAAAGACATACAGTACATATCAACAAGCTTTTCATCCACTTCATAACAATCAAGATCTATATGACTTTTAACTGTATCAAAGTCATAAGGGAATGATCAGAGATGTAGTTGTCATAGGCACATTTTCCATTTTTGTCTACTTCTATTTGACTTTTACTGTCGTAAAACATTTATTGCACTCTAGCATTATTGCTGGGAGCTGACAGCCATGCAGGCTGGAAACCTATTTTTGGAAAATCGGTTGAGATTTTTAGCAGTCTCTAAGATGCTGTACAGTGACCCCATCAGCTAGCAAGCTTGACCTACTATTTAGGAATCTCTGGGCTAAGCTGTTCTGGGGACAAATGTCATCCATTTTAGCAGTTCTACAACACTACATATTGAAAGCCTTCTGTTTGATTTGGTTTTGCTCTCATCTCTGCAGGATAAAGGTTATAAAAAAAGAGAAGCGACTTTAGCTCCTACAGTTTTGTTTGGGTGTGCACGTGTATACAAAAGGAGTCAAGAGTGGGGGGGATTACTTGGTTTCTAGTTGTACTACTCTTAAGCATTTCCTCCTACTTTAAATAAGCTTTTGTTGGATATTCTGCCTATTCTTAATGGTTTTGAAAGAATGGATCTGATTTATACTATGAATTTACTGCTGTATTATTTGGAGGAGGGTTTATGGATGCAATTCAGGAATTCTGTCTTAACAAACCTTGCAAAGTCTTTTAAAAGACTTTGTTAAAAAAAATCAGCAGTGGAAAGAATCAGATATAAGCATTTAAACCATTTATTCCGCTCTATAGAATTCCTTCTAAGTTCTCAGGCAGCATATTGTGGAACCTATTAAATGCTGTCATAAACCTACTGGTTTCCAAATCCTGCCAAATAAATAGCAAATATTTACAACTCATTTTTGAATGGGTGCATCTTTTTTATACAGATTGTCCATTGCCATCGGCACTGGTTCTATGGTCTGGAAGATTAATGGGGTTTGTAGTTAAGTAGCCCAAGCAACACATATCAGGAATGATTGCAAGATTTAATACACACTAACGAAACTAATTCAATCATATTGACAATTCCTACCCTACCCTCCCATTTGCCTAACTTACTTGTGGTTGCGTAAGCATTTCATTGCATATCGTACCATGAATGACTGTATATGTGACCAATAAAATTTGAATTTGAATTTGAATATATCAGTGACATTTGTCTAATAACAATCAATATACTCCTTTACTCTCTTTCATTTAAATAATAGCTCTTTTGTGATTTTCTTCTTTAATTGGTGTCTATCTTTAGTCTAATAGGAAATAGGCATTATAAAGGAAGTTTAAATTTAAACCCACATTTCAAAAAAGTATTATTCCAGGCATTATTGTATTTGAGCATGCTAGGGACACCATCAATAG
>JANHFJ010003814.1:56730-72596 GCA_032468195.1 Cerberus rynchops
CACAGAACCGGTAGTAAAAAAATTTGAATTCCACCACTCAGTGGTGAAATTCAATTTTTTTTAACTACCGGTTCTGTGGGCGTGGCCACAGGATTAAACATCCCCAAGCACAGAATTAAACTTCATCAAAGTTACAATGTAATAAGGGGAGAGGCAGTTTCTGTGATCAAGGCAATAAAGATTAGGCCAGAAACAACTGCCTTATTTACAGGATTAACCCTGTCAAGTTAATCTTTACAGGATTAACCCTGCATTGTGGGAAAAAAAACAAAAGGAAATTTCTTCTAATAACCGGTTCTATCGAACCTGTGCGAACCAGCTGAATTTCACCTCTGCCACTACCGACTCCATCTGTATTCAGAAGTAGCCCAAACACCAGTTGACAAACAAGGCAAAGCAACAAAAAGAGTTCACACAAGACTTGCCAAGACATTGTGATTTGGGATGTCAGCTAACTGAGACTGATTTAGATCTCTAAGCTGGGGGTCCATTCAGGCACCAGGCAGGTGTGATCAACCTCCTTTCTCTATCGTCCACCACTCCCAGCCCAGGTAAGTTCTGACAGATGGCTAAAACCAATCTCAGCAGTGCCGGTTGACAATGTGAAGACAGAAAGAACAACGAGAAGTAAAGATGCAGTCCTCCAACCGCAAACCCAAATTGTAGAAGGCATGGGGAACGACCTTGAAGGACGGAGGAAGAATTACTACCAAGGCAAAGACCAGACAAGCAAGGCTCCAGCTCATTCCAAGAAATTAGTTTGGTTAGCTCCATCCCTAGTTCTCATGAGGATCAAATGAGGGAGTCAGGAAGCACATTCAGTCTTCAAGGTTTTGTCTCTGTAGCTATAGCAATAAAAGTAGGTTTAAATCAGGGGTGTCAAACTCAAGGACCGGGGCCAGATCCAGCCCATTGGATGCTTAGATCTGGCCTGCAGGGCTACCCTGGAGACAGCAAAGGACCAGTCTGCAGTGCCTCTGCCAGCAAAAATGGAGCTTGGGGGAGCTGTGGGCGGCCATCACGAGCTCCATTTTCGCTAGCAGAGGGTTGCAGGAGGCCGTCCCAGCCTGCTGATCTGTTCCTTTCTGATGACAACATGATGGTGCCCGACTGTTTTGTTTTGTTTTTCTTTCTTTCTCCTTCCAAATTCAGTACATCTCTCTTTTTCTATGGATCTTACATCAAGGAATCTTACATCCCTGTGGAAAACAAAGAAGTGGAATGGCGCAGGACAAATGAAGAAAATGGGCATTCTCCTGCAGTCACGCAGTTAGTAAAAACGGCTGTAGCAAAATATTTTTTTTTTTTTTTTTAACGTGCAAGCCAAAACGGAAATTAAATCTTACCCAGTCTTTCAACCAATCCTGAGTTTGGAGTAGACTTTCATACTTTCTTCTCACTCCACCTACTGCTATTTATAGAGAACTGCATGAAAGGAAAAAAAAGTCTGTTGTGTGACCAACTTTTTTCCCTGTTTTTTCCTGAGTGGGAAGGCAAAGTCTGTTACTCTGTGTGTAGTATATAAAATAATCTCTAATCGCATAAAAGTGCAGTTAGGCTCCTAAAATTGATGTTGTCTGCAAAAGATACACAGAGGGAGGGAGGGAGGGAGAGAGAGATCTTCAAACATTATTAAATAAAGACTTTGAAAATGGACTCTTAGAGGCAAGTACTGTAAACATTACAAAAGGGAGAAATAGCCATTGTTGCTCAGTGTTGTGGGGAGTTAGCCAGGCAAATTTTCTAGAGGAGATTTTGTAACTAAGCTAACCGATAGGGAGATAAGTTTAATTCCCACTCCCTGGCATGTCTGATATTTGAATAACTAATAAAGTATGATGTCATATCACCCCATCTGCTTCTACGAGTTTCTCTAAGGAGCTTGTAAAAGGCATGTCTTCTATACACTTCTATTTTTAGTCATCAGTTTTGTGTCGTTCAAAACAAAAATATGTAAGGAAAGGAAGAAATTGGGTGTGCGCTGAAAGAATCAACTCAGAAATTTATCTGAACTGATTGAGAAGCATGCAGTTCAGTTAGATGATCTGGTTTGGAAACCCTATGCAGTTTAGAAATTCAGTTGGACTTCTTTCCAAGCAAATGTGCAAATCCAAATTTACATGGCACGGTTAGTCCTCAACTTACAACAGTTCAATTAGGGATCATTCAAAGTTACAACGGCACTGAAAAAGAAGTCTTGTGACCGTCTTTCATACTTCACAACCATTGCAGCATCCCTACATGATTAAATTTTGGATGCTTAGCAACTGACTCATATTTATGACGGTTGCAGGGTCACAGAGTCATGTGAATCCCCTTTGGCAACCTTCTGACAAGCAAAATTGAAGGGGAAACCAGATTCACTTAACAATCCAGTTACTAACTTAACAACTGCAGTGATTCACTTAACAACTGGCAAGAAAGGTCATAAAATGGGGCAACATTCGCTTAATAACTGTCTCACTTAGCAACAGAAATTTGGGGCTCAGTTTGGTCGTTAACTCAAGAATTATCTGTACGCTACTGGAAATCACAAACATTTTGGTTTAAAGTTTTTTTTTTTGCTGGAGCACATGACTGTGTCTGCATTCAGGCAACATAGTTATAGACTTAATCCTTTTTGGGAATAGTATCTTGAATCATACACAAACTAGTTGGCTTCATATAACATAATAAGCTATAAACAGACTAACCTTTCTATATAAAACAAGCATAGCCACTCACATCATACATCTTTTAGGCCTTTAACTGACCGTGTTCAACTTTCAGCCTCACTGCCCTGATTACAATATGGGACATAATGAATATTCACAGTCATTTGAATATTCATTACCTTGCTAGGGCCATATATATTGCCATTAATTTTGGAGTGCAACTCTCAGAGGGTCTTGTAAGATAGCCCCAAAATGTAATATTTAATCAGACAGAAACTCAAAAATATTAAATATTTGGGGAATAACAAGTTTTTCATTTATTTTTGTTGCTTTTTAATTAATAAAAAGGAGAAAAAAGGAGCCAGACACAAAGATAATAGAGATGGAGATACATAGAAATGTATTTGTATTTAAATAATAATTGCATTAGTGGCACAGTGGTTAAAGTGCGGTACTGCAGGCTATTTCTACCGACTGCTGGCTGCCCTCAATTTGGCGGTTTGAATCTCACCAGGCTCAAGGTTGACTCAGTCTTCCATCCTTCCGAAGTGGGTAAAATGAGGATCCAGATTGTTGAGGGCAATGTGCTGACTCTAAACCGCTTAGAGAGGGCTGTAAAGCACTGTATATAGCAGTATATAAGTCTAAGTGCTGTTGCTATTAGACAAGTACACGTAGAATTATAACTGTTTATTGTTATAATAATATAACGTACTAGGTTTTCCTCATTGTATTTCTTTCATTTGTTTGTTAAAGCACTTATTAAATATTCTAGTTTTCTTCTCTTTGATAATGTATGTCTTCAATAAGTGAGAAGTAACATTTTAAATATAAAATGCTTTTATATGTATGCTTTTATGTACGCTGACCAGATTCACTTTGAATAGTATTATAGACAGCATATAAATTTAATAAATGAACAAACAAACAAACAAATAGTATTGTACCACTGAAAGACCAAACGAAGCACAGATTGTCATGAAGACGATCCCTCTAATATGTTGTCAGTAAGAACTGACACCAGTTTGACAGCACGTAACCAATAATATTGCATAAATTGAATGTATTTATTTATTTGATTTTTTATCCCACATTTATTCCTTTGTAATCATCTCAGAGCAGCAAACATGCATAAGGCTCCCTCCTCTTATTGTCCCCACACCACAACAACCCCGTGAGGTGAGTTGAGCTGAGACAAAAACGACTGGCCCAAAGTCACCCAGCCAGTTTTTCATGCCAAAGGCAGGACTAGAACTCACAGTCTGCTAGTTTCTAGGCCAGTATCTTAGCCACTACACCGCACAGACTAGAGAAATATGACTTTAATAATAATAATAAAACAAATCTGCAGGAAAGTCTTCCTTCTAACTTCCCCATCATTAGCCAAGAAAATCCACCTGAAGTCTATTTCCATGTTCTACTATCTGGGAAGGAAGCCATTTTGTGTGTGACCTCCTGATTATATTGAGTCCTCCTAGATAAGCTCACTTAACATTTACATCTTTGGGGGATCATTTGAAGTCCTTTTATTTTTTTCAAACCTTTCCAGAACCATTTTGGTCCTTCAGACTTCAGATTTTTTTTTTGCCGCTACAATATTGTCATGCTATTTTGTTGATTGCCATTGTTTTTTTTTTCTTTATTGGTTGAGCTGTTCTCTGAAAAGAACTTTATGCTGCTTAGCTGTTGGGTTAGTTTTTCCCCTTGCTGTTTTACATGGTAGTTTTAGAACTCCCATTTTTATAGCAGATTCTTGGCCATTCTCAAGAATTCCTGTTCTTGAGTGGTATAAAAGAACAATAATAGAAAAAAAAAATTACAGTGTAGTACTGGAAGTTTACTTATTATATTTTTAACCTGGTTCATGACCTTATAAGGTGATAAGGTATTATAAAATACAAAAGCAAATAAGAGGACAGGGATTGGAAAGGGGAAGGGACAAAGAAAAGTGAGGAAGAGTAAAGAAAGAAAAAAAATAGCATTGACTTCCAACTGTCTCTGTTACAGTAGCATAAGGCATTAACAACAAATCACAACTTTTTGTTTTACCATAATAGTATGAACCAGTCATTTCTACAAAAGTCTGTCAGTCTGATCTGTAAAACCCAGAATCAAGGTTTCATTCTTTTCCACATCAAGCGCGAAGTTCAGAAGCGGTTTCCATGTGGAAACAAAAATACTGTACTTATGTTCTTTTCTTTTACAGTTTTGCTGTAATGGCAAAACTTAGTCAGTTTTGCCATTACAGCCAACTCCATCAGTTTCCAATTCTTCTTTAGTAGGAATCAAAATGTCCTTCCATTTTTGCGCATACAAAAAAACTTGCTGCTGTCAACATATATACCAGTAGTAACAAAGTTCCAAACTTTTTCTCCAATTCTTTTTCCATTAGAGCTAAGAGGAAAAAATTCTGATTATGACTATATAAGGCAGAGAACATACATAATACTCTTTTCTCCTCTTACTTTCCCCATAACCATCCTGTGAGATGGGTTGGGCTGAGAGAGAGAGAGTGACTGGTCCAAAGTAACCCAGCCAGCTTTCATGCCTAAAATGGGACTAGAACTCACAGTCACCTGGTCTTCTTCTTTTGGCTGTTCCTGTTAGGCGTTGCCACAGCGAATCATCTGGTGATTACCTAGTGATTGACCCAAAACCAACCAACCACCTCTCATGCCTAAGATGGGACTAGAACTCACAGTCACCTGGTGGTTGGCCCAAAATCAACCAGCCACTTGTCATCCCCGAGACTAGAATAGAGGTCTGCAGGAGGCCGTTGCAGCCGAAAATGGAGCTCAGGAGCCCATTTTCTCTGGCAGAGTGCTCGGGCCACCACAGGCACCCCTGACATGAGTGACATCAAGCTAACCACACCCACCCCGGCCACGCCCACCCTGCCCCCCTGATGTCAAACACAACCCTGATGCGGCCCTCAATGAAATCAAGTTTGACACCCCTGCCTTAACATGACAGATAAAATAACAGATCACAACTGATCCCCAAGTTGCTGTATAAACGTTAAGGGTTGTTATTATATCCGGCTTAGGTTAGTTCTGTTGATTCCTACGTGAGCAGTCCCTGCTTCAGGAGATCCTTTGGAAAGGAGCATCTTCCCAAGAGAACAAGTCCTCCATCCCCGTCATTTTTTTTTTAATTGCAGAGTGTTAAATAGTGGGGGAAATTTTTTGCAAAAAGGTGAATGACCCCAAATGCCAAGTGTTTCAGTGCAAGGACATGAATCCAGAACTGAAAAGCAATTGTGGTTTAGTAGCTGCACTGGTTACAGAATGGGCAGCATATTGTAGGCACTGTGTTAGAGGTATGTTATGAATAACAAAAGCACTGGAGCATTTACATATTTGTTGTCAGCATTGTTGGCAGTTGGATTTCACTGCTCCGTGCTTCTCTGCCAGAATCGCTAAACAGCTCTACATATGGCTTCTGAAGTACCATATGCCCTCAAAAATGTTAGCTGATGCCTAATGTGGCTGCTGGGCCGGCAGTGGCCGCACCGTCTTTATTTAGATTTGTGCTTGCCATTTCAAACAAAAGAGTATGACTGAGAAGGCAGCTAGAGAGCCAAGATTTGTGTTGTGTGTTCAAGAGGGCTACAGCCAGGGCAGTTTTAGGAATTGGGAGCTGCAACGGGGCAAAATTGTTCCGAACTCTACTGGAAGTCAATGGGATATATATAGAGTAGGTGCACCCTGGGATGCCTTGGTTGATGTTGCCTGATTTGGGGATCTGGGTAGGGCAGGGTTATAATGGGCAGAAGGGACAACAGCCAGATAAAAGGAACCCAAGGCCAGGGCAGAAATGTAGTTTGAGTAAATATCTCAGGCAATTTGGTGTAGTAGTAAGATGGTGTCCTAGAAACCAGGAGACTGTAAGTTCTAGTCTGCCTTAGATGTGAAAGTCATTGGGATGATTTTGGGCCAATCAACAGGAGACAGTGAATTCTAGTCCTGCCTTAGGCATGAAAGCAGGCCTTTGGACCAATCATCAGGAGACAGTGAATTCTAGCTCCGCCTTGGACATGACAGCTAGCTGGGTGACTTTGGGCCAATCATCAGGAGATAGAGAGTTCTGGCTCCGCTTTGGGCATGACAGATAATTGGATGACTTTGGGCCAATCATCAGGAGACAGTGAGTTCTAGCTCTGCCTTAGCCTTGAAAGCCAGTTAGGTGACTCTGAGCCTGTCACTCTCTTTCACAACCTACCCCATAAGGTTGTTGCTATGGGGAAAATAGATGAAGGAAGGAATATTAGGTATGTTCACCAACTTGAGTTAGTCATTAAATAATAAAGGCAGGATAAAAATCTAATAAATAAATGACCTTCCCAGAAAAAAAGAGAAGAGGCACATTCAGACTTCCAAGATTCTGTTGCCATCACCTTATAATAGCAATAGTACTTAGTCTTATATACCACTTCATAGTGCGTTACAGCAGGGGTCCCCATCTTGGGCCACAGCACATTATGTTGCCTATTTGCACCTGGGTCACATGAGCAGCCACATGCAATTGGCATGCACATGCACACAGCCCAACTCACACAACAGCAGGCACCTGTGCCCATACAGCCACACTCGTGAGAGTGGCAGGCGCACTCATACAAATGAAGCTGTATGTATGCGCACATGTGCACACCTGCTCCTCACACAAAACCATCCCCTCTTCCCCACCTCACACACACACACACACACACACACACACACACACACACCATGCAGGGCCATCAGCTGAAAAGGTTGAGGAATGATACCACTTTACAGCACTCTCTGAGTGGTTTACAAATGTCAACATATTGCCCCCAACAATCTGGATCATCATTTTACCAACCTTAGAAGGCTGATTCAACCTTGATTGAACTCCTAGCTGTGGGCAGTCAGCCTGCAATCCTGCATTGTTATCACTGCACCACTACGGCTCAGTAAGAAAAGTCTGATCTAGTCTGATCTAGTCCTAGTCTGATCTATCTGACAGGGGTGGAGGAGTGGCTAGGGCAAATTTGTGTCACTGAAGATAATTTTTCAGCCCTCCAAATAAATTACCATTGCAATAACGCTTCAAGCAATCTGAATATTTGCCTACTGTTGGAGCATACAGAGTTGTGGCTAGTAGGTCCCGCCAAAGTCCTTCTCCCACTGGGCTCATTATTTCGAAAAGTTTTTTTTTAAATTAAAGATTTAAAAATAGAAAACTGGACTGCTGCAAAGAAAAGCCCCAATCTTCTGCAACATATTTACTGAGGTATGCTCTATGGGGGGTGGGGGGGAATGGGGAGAAACATCTAAACAATTTGCCTTCTGCTAAATGGATGTTTTCTTCCATACAATTAGGGCTGCCATTTGGAGAACATGCAAACATCTGCCATGACAGCCATATTGCGTGAACACCCACCGCATGCTCTCAAAATATTAAAAAGAAACCTGTTTTAAAATGGAGGGCTTTCTTGTTATTCTAAATCTAAAACATTGCACAAACACACACACACACACACACACACACACACACACACACACACACAAAACATTTAGCAATCACGCTTAAATAATAATTTCCAAGTTTCTCACAATTGTAGCATGCCCCAGAGCAAATATGGAAATTAAAAGCCATATGGGCATACTGTTTTATTCTGCATGTGTCTCATTTTACAGAAGATCATGGTCCTCCCTTAGAAAGTATCTTCTGTCTCATGTGCTACTGGGGTCAATTATGCTTTTAAACAGCTGAAATGGAAAGGCTTTTAAAAGTGCCCCTCTCAAAAGTAACACTTGGAATGCAGATTTGGCGTTCATACTCGTGTCTTACTAGCGATGTGATTAAGAGGCCATACTAAAAGCTTTTATTAAATAGATCCTTAAGATCTATTCATTGTACCCATGAAGGCAAACAAAATTGGGTGAAATTGATGAGAAGTTCCTTTTTTTAGACCAAGTGATAAGTCAAAGCAAAGCAAAAAAAGCAGCTAAATCAGGTAGAACTGATCAATAAAGACCCGATAAAGCAGGGGTGGCTCGCTGCATTATGCAGCTGAATCATGCAGCTCCAGGAATGGGGAAAACGTCACGAAACATCACATGACAGCAATGTGATGCCGCAAGTTTGACACCCATGCCATAAAGGCCTCCAGCATTCTGATGGCCAATCATGTATTGTACGCTATTTTTGAACATGGGTTGAGCTCCATTCTGGTTCACCCAGCTCTCCTCATGTTCAGACATAGTCTGAGTGATAGTTCCTCAGCGCAAGTAACTTTTGTGCCGGACAATGTCACTTGGATGATTGCTAAAGGCCATAGTCCTCATTCAAGCTTGCTCGACTACATAGGGCCACAATTATAGAAGTCTTCTCTAGAGGGTCACACTGGGAGAGAAAGAAAATATAACTAGACCAATCCACCAATCACTGACATTAATGCGTCCCACATCAAAAATGTGAAGACAACTTCAGGGTTTCTACAAGGCAGAATGGAACTTGGTTGTACCTTGTTTGGTCAATGCATCTTAAGATGGTCTTGATGAAAAGCCCCTCCAGCATATATGTGATTCAGCTGGTTCACACTCTTCACCAATATAGTGATGTATTTACTAGGTTTCTACATAAATTATTAGATTATGTTAATCAGCAGATTTGCATCTCCTCATTCGTCTGGTTTTAGGTGGAACAAATGGGCCCTGAACATTAGTTCTGATCTCACATTTTGCATCCTTCGTCTCAGTACATTTAGAATTTTTTCCAGTCCTGTTTTCATTGTCTCTAAAATGTACTTTCAAATACTTTGCTTGAATAGGGACTGCAGCATCCAGTTCCTCATAAATACTGTACATTCTGGGCCCGGATTGTTTAATTCCATCCTCCATTTTGTTTCCTGTCCACTTGGTCTTTTGACAATGGCATTGGTCTGATTTTAGTTCTTCAGCATAAATGTTGTTTTTATCCCAGATATGATTACTTGACATCAAAATTACTTTGTACTAGGAAAGTACTAGGAATCACATATATTTTTTATACTAATCTTTCCCTAGCTTAGTCTTTTAGGTTGTTGTTGTTCTTTTAATCTTTGCTTATGCAGTTTATTATCTCAGCCGTTTGTCAAGCTGGTCATTGTAAGCAAACTTGGTAACTTTAAAAACAGGGCCCCAAACTTATTTATTTTCTACTTAATTTCCCCTTAATTTCAACTTGTATTTCCCTTTCATATAGTAAGCCTTCATCATTACTCATCTTAGGTAAGTTGCTAGGTATATATAGTAATCCTCGACTTAGGACCATAATTGGGACTGGAATTTTCATGGCTAAGCAAGGCAGTTGTTAACTGAGGCGTGCCCAATTTTACAACCTTTTTTTTACCATGGTTGTTAAGTAAATCACTGCATTTATCAAGTGAATCATGCAGTTATTAAGCAAAATCTGGCTTCTTGCATTGATAGTACTTGTCAGAAGCCATCTTGGAAGGTTGATCACATGACCCTGGGATGCTGCAGCCATTATAAATACATGGCAGTTGCCAAGCAACTGAATTTTTATTATATGACCATGGGGATGTTGCAACTATCTTAACTGTGAAGCTCAGTCATAAGTCATCTTTTTCAGTGCCATTGTAACTTTGAACAGTCATTAAACTGATGGCTGTAAGCAAAGGATTCCCTATAATCTCTCTTCACACATTATAAGGAAGTCATCAGTTAAGGCTTTTTACCATAAAATGGCTGACAAACTACCAAATTGCATTTTAGCTTAGTATATAGAGTATTATAGAAAGCCTAGCTAGGTTTCCACAATACTTTACACTAAGCTAAAACGCAGTTGGGTAGTTTGTGGTTCAGTTCAGCATATTGTCGGAACTCTGCCATTGTTGTAATAGTATGAGCCAGGCCTGGGATGGACAAATATGGCCCCTTTATGACTTGTGGACTTCAACTCCCAGAATTCCAGAGCCAGCATGGTCTAGCTCAGGAATTCTGGGAATTGAAGTCCACAAACCGTAAAGGATCCACAGTTGCCCACATCACAGCTAGCTCTTAAGTCACAACATTACTTAGCTGCTTAGGTATAACACACTGTCACTTGGTTCAATATTTAATATTTATTCCCTGTCTTTACAGCATTGTGAGTTATCCTTTTAATAGAAGAATTGAGAAAGGTGTGTCAGCTATTGAATTAAATAGCCATTATATATCCCTGTGGCAATTTATGTCACGTGCATGATGTCATCATTGCACAAATGACTTCACTCGTATCAATTTAGGTCATTTGTGTGATGGTGTCCTTAAGCACGTGATGATAGCGATGTTGTTTGCAACATTTGATGACATCATTACATGCATGAAACGAATCACCATAAATCATGGTCTGTGTTGCATGTGAACCTGCTGAATTGCAGTCTGCTAAATTGATATACAGTACTTCCACTCTGTGTCATCACACCCCAAACACTGTTTTCCTAACTGGCAAATGTACCCTTGAACCCTGGACCATTTTTGCCTATTTGCATAGCCCAACAAGAGGAAAAGTTGAGAGCTCCCAATATTTTCAGCGCCAAGGCATGGCAAACCGCCATGTCTGGAGGGATTTGCCTTTTCCTTGGCAGCAGACAGAGGACTGTCATCAGGCACAACTGGCAGGACTCTGGTTTTTGAAGGGCTGGCTAATGAACACTACCCACATTGAGCAGATGTGTCTCTGTGCGACATTCCAGCTCTCCGACACACTAGAGCACAGCTGGACCTCAGGCAGCTCAAGGGAACACCAGGGCAGCTTTCCACCTGAAATGCAGAATTTAATGGAGCTCAAAATCTCTGCAGGTGGGGGAGGGAGAGAGGGGATGGGCCAAAAGCTTGGGAAGCAGAAAGAAAACGACAGCTTTCTCCATAGCTATTCCCATGTCCCAGCCTGTAGTTTAATGCCCTGCATAAATCATAGTACTGTCATTGCCACAGATACCCACGGACTTTGTGACAGGAAGGAAGGAGGGAAGGAAGGAAAGAAAGAAGAAAAAGGAAGGAGGGAGGAATGGAAATGGATGGAATGAAAGGGAAAAGGGGAGAAAGGAAGGAAATAGGAAGGAAAGAAGGAAGAAAGGAAAGAAAGAAGAAAAAGGAGGGAGGGAGGAATGGAAATGGATGGAAAGAAGAGGAAATGGGAAGGAAGGAAGGAAGGAAATGGGAAGGAAAGAAGGAATAAAGGAAAGAAAGAAGGAAAAGGAGGGAGGAATGGAAATAGATGGAAAGAAGGGGAAAAGGGAAGGAAGGAAGGAAGGAAGGAAGGAAGGAAGGAAGGAAGGAAGGAAGGAAGGAAGGAAGGAAGGAAGGGTTTTTTTGTTGCTAATGAAATCTATTGACCATAATTTGCTTTCTCAACAATTTGAATTTTTAAAAATCCACATCGTTTCAAAGAGACACATTTTAACCGCAAATGGCACGACTCATTTCAGAAAAGTTTAAAGTTTTTGTTGTTAACCCGTTTCACGTCTTAACAATTGAAATGGGAGATAAACTCAAACCGCTTGCTTCCCTTTCCTTATATTGTTTCCGGATCTAGAATGTCTGACTTTTCCTTTAACTTCATAATCCTCAGATAACAGACGATAACCATGCAAAGAACAACACACGGATATAAAATGAAGCAGCTCTTTAGAGATCCAGATAGGCAGAGCTGGAGATAACGCAGATGGGTAGATAAGAGACAACCTGTATCCGAAAAACAATTTCCAGAGCTTGCTTACTCTGTTAATCCTTGCAACTAAATAGTGCTTCCTTTTTTTAAAAAAAAGAAGCATCTCAGAAAAAAACCCAACAAAGGGCTTCAACATCAGGTAGTAAAACTCAACGTTCCTGGAACAAATCCTAGGGTGTCCCCAAAGGCAATTGGAATCCAGCCAACTTCCTTCTCATATCAGATCTGAGGCGCAGCATTCACCGTGTTGTAGAGATGGTTGGGAAGACAACGTAGACATGTTGTGGTCCAGGAGGAAGAGTTAGGAGTCAGGCGATTGCAAAATCCCCCTTCATAAGATGGTTACTGCTATTGTTAGAAGCAGCAGTGGGATTTGTGTTGCCGGGGAGAAGAAGAGTGAAGAGGGGCTGTGCTTCAAAGAGGAAAAAGAGACCCTGAGAGGAAAATAGAGGAAGGGGTGGAAGGATAAGCACTGAGGTCCATCATGACATGCTTGATAGGCTGCATTTTGGCCCTCAGTGCTCAGCCTCAAAATCTGGTTTCCATAAGTGGATCTACAATAAAGCTCACCTCATCGATGATCTCAGGGCGGTTAGGAGAACCAACCTGGATTGTATCACCAAGACTTGGTTGGACATTGGAGGGGTTGGTTCCTCTCTCTGAAATGTGTCCCCCAGGACCAGCCCATGACTCTGGGGCAGGAGTAAGGGTGTATAGTGGTTGTTACAGTATTTGTGAATCTCTGGTGGCCTCCTGTTTCTAGAGACCACCAGATGTAGAACCGGGCTGTAGACATCATTGTCTCTTGAACTTGAGGGCTGTTTTATGGTGGGTTTAGAGTTATGGTGACTGTAGTTGTGAGCTGCCCTGAGTTTGTTTAAGATGGGAGGGCCAGATGAAGCTTTTAAACAAACAAACAATTTGTGTGGTGAAAAGGGACCTACTCATCCTCATCTTACTTTGTCTTTTGGATTCCAGATGCCCTTCCATCCAAATATGATTGGCATTACCATCCTGAGCAATGATCCCTCCAGGGGCACCAAAGCCCTCTATTGCCCACCAACCATCTACAGGTCCAGTGACTCCAGTCCCAGCATCTACCCACCCTACAGCTCCTTAGCTGGCACCACGGCCAGGTGCTACATCCCACGTAGATATCGCCACCTGTTTGGCCTTAGCCCCAGTTGCTACCTTTCCAACTGGGACCACAGCCTGTCTGTGGCCCATGCCTATAGTTCCTCACCCAGTTATTGGAGAGGTGGCTATCAGCCATGTGATTATGGGTACCTCTTCAACAATAATCAAGCATACTATGACCCGTGCACTTATGGGTACCTCTCCAGGGATGTCCAAAGAAGCTCTGATCCATACGGACTGGAGTACCTCTACAGCTATCGTAGAAGATACTGTGATCCATGTGACTATAGCTATTCTCCAAGTTATGGTACAAGATGCTATGATGCATGCATTTATAACTATCCCTCCAACTATGGCAGAAGCAATTATCCCTCCCGTGGCTACACCTATCGCAGCGGGTTCAGCAATGATCCATGTGGCTACAGCTCTGCTCCTGGTTCCTGCCAGCCACGCTACGCAGACCGACGACGCTACAGCTGTCGACCCGTTTCTTGTGACCCACACGGAGTCTCTTCCGGATCACCCTACTCTTCAGGATGTTGGAGGCACAGCTCCGATTGTTGCAACAATTATGGCCCTTATTAACTCACTCTTGTCAGGCCCCTCCAGGCTAGAAAAGACATGTAGAGTTACTGCTACGCAGCTTCCTTTATTGTCAGTAGACAGAATCTTGCCAAACTGAAGTAACTACAGGCATCAATAGAGATATACAGTACGCTGAAATTCCCTAGGGGGAGCCACCTTAACAGTCTTCCTTCCAACTAAACTGTTGCTGTCTCTTGGTCCTCTGGAATGCACTCCCTTCCTTTCTGGGAATCCAGGCCACATTTCACCACACTGTAGAAGAAATATCCAGAATATCAAAGATCCATCTTCTCAAACATGTTCACCCTCCTCTCTTCAGTGCAATTGAACAAACACGGGTGGGTTATCCAAGAGAATTTTGGAGACCACAAAGGACAAGTTTTCACAAACTTTTACCAACTGTTGCTAGCTCCATTCTACATGCCATTGTCCTTGTTGTTTTCTTCATCCATAGCTCATCTCGCCTAGAGAAACCTGCCCTGTTGGGTATTGTCACGTTCTTTATTTTCACGTTCTTTATTTTCACGCCAAATAAAGCTTGTTCTAAATTGCTGATATCTGTTTGAGTTCTCTTAAATCCTTCCAAGTTGACTGGTGGTAGGAGAGGTATTTATTTACAAATTACAAATAAATAAAACTTGGAGCCCTCTCATACAAATGTGTGGGAAGGGGGTGTGACTCAGTTTGAATACTTGAGTTATGTTGGAAGCTCTAAACTTTCACCCCAACTCAGTAAATCAATTTAAGTGAGATCTCCAAATCAGACCATTTCAGACTAATTAAATTTCTAACTGGAATCAAATTGATCCAATGCTGGAAATCTGTTCTCATGAGTTCAAACTTTCCTCTGTTCATCAAAGACTCTTTTCTTTATAATTTAAAAAAAAACTAGATAACACTCTAATAATACATGTAGAAAGATCAAATCAGATTTGTTTAGCTGGGGAAAGACTACAATGAACCAAACCATACTAAACCTTAAATAAACCACTATAGCCTTCATACTAAGTACTGACTCCTTGTCCAACCAAATAAATAAACATCATGGTTTAGAGTGAGTGATGAAGGTGTAGTTTATTGGAATGTAGTAGTATTATCAGATTTAAATAATAATTTAACAATATTATATTAATTACAAAAACCAGTGTGGTGGAGTGGTTAAGGTGACGAATGGAGTTTCTAGAGATCCAGATCTTCAACCATGGATGTTCCTTGGATGACTTTGGGCCAGTCCTTCTCTCTTAGCAGGGTGAGAACTTTTGATGTCCTTCATACCTTCCTTGGGAAAACTTTCTGTTTGGTCCACCATGGGATGAAGGAGAATCAAAGAGACCTTTAGTCTATCTAATCCAACCTCAACTCTTCCTTCAATTGCCTTACTCTCATGTTCTCTTATTCTCATGTCCCCCATGGCTTTCCATCAGGATGAGCTCCGAACTACGAAACCTAATCTCAACCACAAGTTGATAATTAACCTCAACCTATTTCTCATGTTTGCTGCAATTAGTTGGGATCACAATCTTGTCTTAAGAGGAGGTGCAGGGTTACACCCTGCCTTTAATCTTATATGTTTTTGAGAAGACTAGGAGGAATGAAATGAGTCCCTCCTGGACTTTTTCTCCACACAGCAAAACTTCCAGGTGTTTCTCTAAGTGGGACGCCCTCTGCTTCTGAACAATGTGGTTGGATATCAGTGTGGCCACCTCAGCGATGTTCTCCAAACATCTTGACCTTTGATCATCATCCGCTTGTTCCATTAACAAATGGTGTACTGACAGACACAAAAACAGACCAGGATTCAAATTCATA
>JANHFJ010003816.1:8644-21497 GCA_032468195.1 Cerberus rynchops
CATCCAGGGCGTCACTGACAGGATGGCAGATGAAAGCCTGTCCGGACGTGAGGGGACGGTTCCGGAAGACGCAATCAGCGCGGGGGGGGGGGGGGCAGGGAGAAAGCGGCCCCCGGGTGGTTGCTCCAAAACTAACTCCAAGGCCTCAGGGAAGCCGCGCGGCTGGAGCTGAAGGGCAAAAAGCCGCGGGAAGAGAGGCTGAAGGAAGCAAAAGGGCGGGAGGGAGACAAATGGCACCAGAAGAAAAGCAAGAGAAAGGAACAAGGTGCTCCAAGAGGAAATAAAGGTTTGAAAAGGAGCAAAGTTGATAATTAAAGCGAGAGGCGAGCGGAATGGAACCCCTCGAAGTCTTTTCCACTGACTTCGCACTTCTCCGAGAGGGGGGCGCTTGGGCTTTCAGGTCGACAGCCGAGGAAGCTGGCCAAGTCCCGCTCTGAGGGTGGACATTTCCCAGAGTCAGGGCGGACCTGACGCCAGGCGGCATCTCAATCACACACACATTTCCCGCCACTCTCAAGCCAGACGGTCCCCAGGCTCTCTCAGGGTGCCCAGCCGGGCGAGAGCTTCCCGGAGCGAACTGCCAAATTCGCAGAGAGCAGCCGGCCACCCCTTGTCGCTCGACGGGCCAGCACTTCCTCGACGGGCAGCTCTGGCAGCTCACTGCCGGAAGGCGAGAGAAAATCTCTTGCCGAGCCCCAGGGCTCCGGGCTGTATCCTGAGCATCCGAGGCCCTCAGTGGCCTTCCAAATCCATAGGCCTTGGCGACGAGAGAAGTCCCCCCCCCCAGTGCCCTCCCTGAAGCCAGTGAAGGGGCGAGGAAATGTCACTGGTGCCGTTCTACTCTCTCGCAAAGATTTCCGAGCAAACTTATTGACCCCCCCCTTGACATTAGCGCGTCTTGTTGCCTTTTGATGACGTGAGGGTCGGCCGCCTCCTGGCGTTTAGTCGACGCCGAGGGGCACTTTTTTAAAGTAGCGATCTGGGAGTTATTGGGGCAAAAAGGGAAGAGGAATGTGCTCAAAGCTCCGCTAATCGCATCCATTTTGCTAGGGCAAGGGTCTTTTTAGGAAACTGTAAAACAATTCTGGACTTTACAACAATTTGTCCATCCTCCTGATGCCCAGGTCTGAAGAGCTACCGTAGGTGTAAAGGAGCGGATTTCAAAATAGGATCTGCACCAGAGGTGCGTCGCTGCATATACGCGACCTGCCTCTTCTACTCCAGCTGTTCCTTTATCTCACACACACATACGCCATTCAATTAATAACTTTTTTTTTCATAGAGTGCGACCGTTGGTAACCTTAGCCAGGTCTCAGTAGCCCAGGCAAGCCAGTTCCAAGCATATGTGGGCAATTAAGAATCCACCAGCGCCCTAACAACACACAGTAAACATAAGCACAATTACCGCCGAACTAAACTCTTTTGCTACAGTACACCCACACTTTTCAGCCCTGGCAACTGCCTGGGGGGGGGGGTTAACCTTCCGAAGAGAAAGGGGGGCTCCCTGCGCAAAATTACGCCTTCTCTTCTCATTTGTTAGCTGATTCCATCAAAAAGTTCGCTATTTATAGGCTACACACATGAACCTGGAGTAATGCAAACCCTCCCGTGTTTGTTCCCTTTTGCAAAGTGACCGGTGCCGCAGCTTTTGATTGCCGTTCGGGCAGCCGGAGCGGCGGAGAGGACGAGCTGCAATCAAAGCAGGCTGGGAGCAGATCTCCAGCTGCAGGGAGTCCGGGCAACGCGCTCGCCGCACAACCTTGTGAGTACCATGCCGCGATCCCCCAACACCCCCTCCCTCCCAGCACAATTTGTAGATTCGTTTAGGAAAACCCATTGTGAAAGAGAAGGAGGGGAGCCTAGAAAAAAGGATAAAAAGACCGCGAACTCGAGGAAGAAAGACTTCGAGTAGGAGAACAGGGCTGAGAATGAGTCCCGCCATTGTCGCGGGGTGTCCCTCAGATTCAATTATCCGAAAAGTGGCGTTTAGCGATTCTCCCTAAAGTCAGGCAGGGTTGGATTGATCCGTCTGGGAATCAAAGCTGAAGGGAAAGAATCTTTGCGATTCCCAAACAAAAGTGATTGGTGGACAGCTGCTTTCCAGTACGACCGAGAGGCAGATAGAAAAGTACCCTAAATAAGAGGAGTCACTTTATTTTTTAAAAAATGTAGACAGAGGGCCCTAGAGAGCCCGTAAACTGAAAATCTTAGCTACTGCAACCCCCACTCCCAATGGATTGGGGGTTGTTATAAATTTTTCCTTCTCCGGCATTCGTGCCTCACGACAAATTGAGTCGGGCTAAAATACCGGTTTGCGCGTGGGAAAGACCGGAGGGGATGCAAATCTTGTAGGGACCGGGAAATGCGCCTTTGGTCAAAGCGGGCGTGGGATGGCCACCAACTGCCAGCCAGCGAACCCCTGGACTGGGGAAAGAAGGGATGCGGGTGGCTTTTTGCTAGCGAAGGACCCGGGTTTGCCGCCCACTGAGCGAGCCTGGCCTAAAAGCCAGCCAGGCAGCGGCGGGGTGCCCTGGATGCCAGCCCTGTTCTTAAGAGCGGAGGAGCGGCAGGAGCGCCCCGTGTGCTCCTCCGCCTGCCCTTGCACGGTCTCGCCAGCCGAGAGGATGAGGCGTGCTTGGGCTGGAGGTCCGGGCACCAGCTGCCGAGATGGGCATTCCGCGCGGGAGGAGGTCTCCGTGCCTAGGCGCATAGCGGAGGGGCCAGCGCAGTCCCAGAAAATAGCAGCAGCAACTTGCTGGGGCTCCGCTCGAACTTTGCTGCCTCCAGTGGAAAAAGTGACTTCGATCCAAGGCCATTTATAGGCGACGGAAAAGCCTCCTTTTCCGTGAGCGTCGGCCGAGCGAGCAGGCAGCCTTTCAGCTTCCCCGCGGCCCCCTGCGAGCCCTCGCCTGTCCTCTCTCGGGTGGGGAGGACGCGAAGCCGGGGCGTTTGTTGACCCGTTAGATTGGCGAGGCCGGGCTTCTGGCAAAATTTTATGTCGCTAATCTTCGGGGTCGCCCTTATGAAGATTATAGCCCAAAGAACCCGATGGATCACAGGGAAGAAATGGGGAGATCTTATTTTAAGAATGGGGGGGGGGTATTATCGAGGGTTAAGTACACCATTTTCCCCCATATAATTGAACCGGTAGAGATAGTAACCCATTTTTCAAAAGTCTTCTAGAAATAGGGCTGTAGGTCCATATTTTGCATTTTGTCCTTACTTCTTTTTCATCAGGTTTTCTAAAGGAGTAATATTAACAATTCATTCAGTATGTTAGGGCAAATGCTCTCTCTTGAAACAAAGAGTCTTTCAACTTCACTTTCAATCTCTCCACATTGTTTATTTTTCTTTTCACACTTTTTTTTCCATCATCAAAATTTGTAGTGTAAAAGAGTCATAGTGTCAAAAAGAGAAATAGTGTCACAAACCTGGGAGATGGATGGGATAGTATCCCTTATATAATATTTAAAAAGGAGAGACAACATTAAATAATTTACATCATTGTTATTTAACTGTAGAATATTAACAGTTATAATCGTTGGGTCCCAATAAAATAATTTTTTCATTTACAATACAGTTCCAGTAGGGCTCAGAAAATGAAATTATTTACAGTCAGATCTTTGTTTTATATTCTGCTGCTTCATTTAAGAAGATACTTTATTGGGTTCAAAGGTGACTAAAATTAAACTTGGCTTTGAAATTACTTTGGCATATCTGAAAAGTTTTGCTTTTACTGTAAAGTTGTTTTGGGAAAGTACATGGTTATTTCCTAACTAACTGAAACATGTAAAGAAATCAGTTTCGTGTTTTTATGCTCTAATTTTGAAAAGAACTATATCCAGCCATTTCTATGTGGAAAGAGATTTTACAAAATATGAAACCCTCATTTTCATAGGTAGTTGTGTAACATCATAGTTTCTTCCAATAGTAGTTTATAGCCTATTCAGAGCAAAAATCCTAATGTTGTGAATACCAGATATATTTTCTATATGTAAGTTAGGAGGATAAAATATGTTTTTAAAACCATTCCCAATTATAGATTGAATGTTTGAAGTAAAAGGAAATAGAAAAGAGTGATAGGAAATACTTTCATTATTCAATATCCTATATTTTCTTTCTTAATAGACGATACTAAAAATTGCAAAAGGCCAAATGTTCCTAAAAACCCTAGTTTCTATTTATCTAGATTTCAAGTTAATTCTTTATAGGAAGACTACAACTAATAATTAAATTGAAAAATATTAGTTATCAAGAATTAATTTCATGAACCTATGTAGAATGTTTCTTTGCCTTGTTCTCCAGTATTACTTATACATTTCTGGAATGATTATCAAGGTAAACATAATGAAACTGGAATGTTGTATATGTCTTCCCAGAAAACTCCATGTGGTTCAGAACATTTAGAATAATTATATTTTGTATTATAATAGGTTTATAACTAATGCAGTTTCTAGTAAATATGATTTCTCATTATTTACTTAGTCATTATTTTATTATTTATGTATTATTTCAATGTATGTATTGACCTCTCTTTTCATATTCATGACTCTGGCATTTCCATAGCAACAGAAGTCCTTCACAAAACAGGAGGCAAGAAAAAGACTAATAATAGGCCAGAGACCCAAGTGGAGAGTTGGCGGAGAGGAAGCCTTCCAGGTTGGAGCTGCTTGGCAGGAGTTGGGGCTTTCCTCTTGGCAGATCAGCCTGTGTCGGTCCCTGAGGGAACCCTCCAAGAAACATCTACAGGGAAGCCCCAGAGATTCCCTGAGGGGGGAAAGGAGAACCAAGAAAACTTCTTGGTCCAGCAGTCTCCGTGAGCTTCTTGGAAAGCCCTCAGAAGGAGGACATCCTCCTACAATGTCTTCATTGAGAATTAGTGCTGGAAGACAAGTTCCAATTTGAAATTTGGAATGGACTGCCCAGTCCTCACTCCTTCCTTCTCCTTCAGTCCTTTTCTTCTGACCAACCACACCAAGGGACATGGCCCTTTTTCATGAAATGTTGCTTCCAGGTTTTGATCATTTGGACTGCTCTTTCCTGGCTCTACAGTCTCACCCTTTTTAAAGGTGGCCACCAGAAGTGGACACAATGCACAGAGAGTTTGGCGGACTCTGAGAGGCCAGCTAGTCCAGCCCGCTGCTTGGTTCAAGAACTACTAAAAGATTTCCGAGGGATGGTTGTCCAAGCCCCTTTAAAACATCTTCCGTGAATAGAACAAATCACGTCATGGGGTAGCTTATCTTCTGATTCCCCTTCAGTGGACGATTTCCGTTAAAATCCAGAACAAGGTCTATAATGGGGGCCAGCTAATCTCTGGGTCTCTTCAGGACTAGATTTTAAGACAAGAATGGGCCCCTGGTTGCCAGCTCTTATTGTCAGGAAATCCCACCTAATATCTGATCTGACTTCCTTCTAGTTTCAACCACTGATTCTGGCCGTCCTCTCTGGGGTGGCAGAGAACAAGCCCCCCTTGAATTGACCACTCTTTAGGATTCTGAAGAGGATTTATATCTCCTTTCAGACTTTTTCCTGTCAGCCAAATACTGTATTTATTGCTTTTCACAGGACTCATTGTTAGTTCCCCAGCATCCTCTCTAAAAATTACTCCAGCATCTCTACGTCCTTTTTAAATTGTGGTGGCCAGAACTGGACATAGAACAGGCCCTGACCAAGCAGAGCAGGGTGGAACCGTTCCTTATTATCTGGACTCTCTGTTCCTATTAATGGATCCCAAAATAGCAGTTGCCTTTTTAGCAGCTGCTTCATGCTGCTAGCTTGTGTTCAATTTTTTTTATGATATACTAGAACACTGAAATCTTTTATTTTGTCCTCCTGCCAAGCCAGGTCTCCCCTGGCCAATGCTCGTGCCTCTCATTATTATCTCTCCTGATGTAGGATGTTACGTCTCTCTCTCTTCATCTTCATTCTGCTTGCTATGGACCACTCATGAAACTTACCTGCGTTTTGTCCTTCTCTTTCTTCTCTAAAGGGTTAGCCATTGCTCCTAGTTTTGTGTTATCTTTAATTCTGATAATCTTCTCCTCAACCCTTTCATCCAGGTTCAAAAATCATCCCTGGGTGCAGGATGGAGTCCTGCGGTGCACCATTAGACTCTTCCTTGAAAGGTAATGTGGAGCCATTAATGACTACTCTACGCGTGCACTTATACTTCCAATCATGAATCCACCTAAGAGTCATATTATTCTAGCCCATCTTTTTACCGTTTTATGAGTGAGGGCATCATTCATAAGAGATTTGTTTGATGCTTTGCTGAAGTCAAGGTACATGATTTTCTGCAGCATTTCCCTGGTCTATTATGCAAGTAACAGAATCAGAAAAGTGGATAAAAATGACGTGGTGGCAACAGCCTACATTAGCTCATGTTAATTGTTGTATTCCTTTCCAAGTGCTCACATATGTGCTGTTTAATCATCTGCTTAAGGACCTTCATTCGTATAAACAATAAGCCTCCTTTGTCCTTTTATGGGGAAAAAAGGACAACTCTTCCCCACAGATCATCTGAGATGAGTTCTTAAGCATCACAGCAATCCTATGATCACCTCCATTAATTCAATACCCTAGAACCGTGATGGCAAACCTATGGCACGGGTGCCACAGGTAGCACCCAGAGCCATCTTGCTGGGCACACAAGCTGTCAGCTAACTTACCTCCAGCTGAGCATGCACATGCTATTGGACATGCATGCATGCATGATTTCAGAGACCCAACTAGTCTTCGGGCCTCCTCTGTGCATGCATGCGATTACAGCAGGAAATCCAGCTGGTCTTCGGAGCTCTCCTGCACATGCACATGTGATTGCTCATGTGTGTGTGAGTGCCTGCGCATAGCACGTGTGCATTGCATGTGCAAAAGCTACATGCATACACAGATGGTGCAGTTGCAAATGCAGTGCACGTGGAGGAACCACACGCAAGTGCGGATGACACACACAAAGTATGTACTTTTTTGGCACTTAGTAAGTAAAAGATTCGCCACCACTGCCCTAAACTATATATCCAAAACCAAGTTCACCAAAATTCTGTTTTTTCTATTCTGATGACCTTGTGAGGGTCTTTTGTTTTGGTCTGAGGTTTTTCTTCCATTCTCTAAAAGCAAGTAAAATAATCTAAGCTAGTAGTTTTAAACTGATTCTTGGTTATCTCTCCCAGCCACCAGATATCTAGTTTTGCTTTGGGAGAAATCATGCTCCTTGTCAGAATCGCTTACCACAGATGTATGGGTCAATTACTTTGACTTTATCCCTAATTTACAGAATTCCAACCTCCACTCATTCATACCTACTTCCAATTTCACCAAAATCATGTAAAATGGCAACACATTTGAAATCTTAAATTGTCTGCACTCCATTTGGGCCATATTATCCAAGCCTAGCAAACAGTACCTATGCTGACTGCAGCCCATTAATTGCTGCTTAATCCTACCTAAGGCTCCCTGATACCATCTATCCCAGGAAAAAAATCTCTTTCCTCCACTTTCAGTGTTCCAAAAGCTAAGGACATTGATGGTTGTAAGCAGCTAGGTGATGGTAAAGAGTCAGTGAATGGCAGAAGATATGCCACTGCACACATCGCTGTTTTCCCAAAGTCCAAATGAAATTCTTCCTGTCCCAGGATGACAGCTATGGTTTCTTCAGTTCCACTGATCCATTTGGTACCTCTTCCATTTCTTTAGCCCTCACATTCGCAGCCAGAACAACTTGTATTCATCTGAAGTGTGAAATCAGGAGAACTTCCCAGTAGGTTGGTGTTGAGAGAGACCCCTCTCAGAGGACTTTACTGTGCCTGAATGTCAGATCTTATATATATATAACTTACATGTAAAATATAATGAGGTATTTCTCATTCAGTTTGGTGAGACATTGTGTGCTCAATCTCAGACACAGTGCTGGTTCTTCCTTTGGTAGAATTGTGCTTTCCTTTGCCCTCCCCTCTGCCATCAGGTAATCTCACATTGCTCAGCTAGAGAAAATTCCAGAACTTTCAGATGCATTAGTTTTGAATACACTGATGACATTTAATTTCAGTTAAAAGTAAGTGAGCTGATGTTCTATCATTTATCTGTATATTGCTTTGGACAGGATTTTATTTCTGGGATGTGATTCATAACTTTAAAGAAAATTACTGTTTGTTTTAAAAGAAAAATCTACATATGATTATTGAGAAAAGATTTGTTTCAGAAAATATGGGAAAGCAAGGTGATGTGTAATTTTTTTTAATGCTTTAAGAAAATACAACAAAGTTGAAATGTTGCAGAAATAACAAAAGAGTGCTGTAGAGTTACTTATATTTCAGCTTGAAATCGATCTTGGAAGTTCTTTAATGTTTTTGAAAATGCTGTTATATTAATCTGTCATTGGATATTTTTATATCCATACAGGCTTTTAAATATTTACGGGAAGAAGTTAAAACCTTTCAGGGCAAGCCAATAATGGTAAGCTTTATTATAGTTTGTATACCTCAAGTTATAGTTTAATACTTAAACAGTAAGTTATTATAGTTATAACTTCTTAATCACTATTAGATTTTCATTTGTATGATTATCATAACCTTTATGATTGTCTTTCTACAGGTTGTCATAGATGTAATATTTTGAAGCACCAGCTTTAGTTCTGGTTTAATTCAAAGTTAACTGGGTTATGGTTAACTATGAATAAGACTACAAAGGATTATTTCTCATATAATTTTGTGGCAGTTTTAATTGCAAGAGTAATCTTGTCATGGTAAAACCTTGATAAAAACTGAACATGAGAGACTGAAAAAAGAAAAAAAAAATTGTTCCAGACAATGGTTGAAAAGTGTATCTATTAAACTGAACTGCAGTTGCTCCCAAAATGTTCTGCAAAGTGGCTTAGCAAAGAATCTAAGTTGGTTGCAGAAATAGTCAAGAACTGATTCGAATTGCCATTTTTAATTGCAGATTCCCAAATTTTAACAAAAGGTAAAAGAAAAGCTACAGACAACCTGTTAGGAAACAAATGAAATACAAATAGTAACGTGTCCTGTAACGGTCTTTATATTTGGTATGATTAATTTAGCCTAATTTAAACTTTCTTATATAGGCCAGGATAAAAGCCATCAACACATTTTTTGCAAAGAATGGTTACCGAGTAGTGGATTCCAGTGTTTATGTTCAACCGGTTCAAACACAAGCACAGTTTGCCTCACCACTGTTCATGCAGCCTATATACAGTCCTCAGCAGTACTCCATCTATAGTATTGTGCCTCAGACATGGTCTCCAAACCCTGCACCTTATTTTGAAACACCCCTGGTAAGTACTTAATGTTTGTGCTTTGCAGTGTTTGCTTTTACTTCAAGAGATATATCTGTGTCTTAAATAATACCAAGTCCCCCGTCCTGTAATGAACGTCATTTGACTCTCATACAGCATTTAATTGATATTGGAATGGCATATTCTACTTTTTGTGGCTTGGGAAGTAGAACACGGATCATTCTAGGGAACTATACATTGTCATTTAAATTCCAAATAGAAAAGATTTATGCTTATAGCTAAGTGGGGTTTCCAGAAGTATTGAACCATATAGATTGGCAGTGCAACTGTTTGGCAGGCAAAAGTGTTCTTCACAAATTCAGGATGCTACTCTGAAATTAAATAGTGGCACAAATTAATCATTATTAAACGTATAAACAGCTATTTTCATTGCAGGTAGTCCTCGATTTACAACAGTTCATTTAGTTCAAAGTTACAACAGCACTGAAAAATGTGACTTATGACCAAGTTACTACCTTTGAAGCATCCCCATGATCATGTGATCAAAATTCAGATGCTTGAGAAGTGGTTCATATTTATGATCACAAGGTCATGCGATCACCTTTTGCGACCTTCTGACAAGCAAAATCAATGGAAAGCCAGATTTACTTAACAACCATGTTACTAACTTATCAACAGTACTGATTCACTTAACTTTGGCAAGAAAGGTTGTAAAATGGGGCAAAATTCACTTAATAAATGTCTCACTTGACAACAGAAATTTTGGGATTAATTGTGGTTATAAGTCAAGGACTACCTGTATTGGTAGAACTCTAATAGAAAACGAAGTCAAATCTGTATTAATAGTGAATAAAATGAAATGCAGTTTGCATTGTCCTAATTTTATATTTTTGAACGGTTAAAATATTTGAACTCCACAGGGTTGTTGATTCCAAAACAAAAGCTTATGTTTCATGAACAAGTGTTTATTTTAAATGATGATCTGGTTTGCATTTATCGTTTGACTGCATTGCTATATCAATGTTATTTTACAAATATTTTCCAAAAGTAATAATTTGGAGAACGCCTCCAACTAATGCATAGGCATCCAAGTTTATGTTGTAACAATAATTATTGTGGAAATTATATAGGTGTAATACATACATGTAATCCTTGACTTTAACTGTAATGCAGCCAGGAATTTATGTACTAAATCATGACAATTATAAGTCAAGACCCGCAGGTAACTAATTCAATTGTATGGTCATTTTTGCAGCAGTCTTTATGCTAATGCTGTGGTCATAAAATGAATCTATTCATTCCTATGAGTAGTTTTTGTTAGAAACCAGCAAAAGCATTGCAGTCACATGACTCTGGAATGCTGTAACTGGCTATAAAGGTATGCCAGTTTCCAAGTGCCTGAAATATGGTCATGTGACCATGTTGGGAATATGCTGTCAGAACTCCAGAACAAAATCTCAGGTAGATTTTGGAGGATTCTATTGTAACCGTGACCATTCATTAAGCAAGAAGGATTACCTGTACTTCCTTGGTTTTAGTGTGCAGCTATTAAAATTGCAGTTCTGAGAATTTGTATTCAGTTATTTGTTTGCAGTGAACCTCATGATATATGTCATGCTTACTTCAGGCTCCGTTTCCGAATGGTGGATTTCTGAACAGCTTCAGTTCACCAGGTTCATACAAGACAAATACTGCAGCATTGAGTATAGGTCGCCCATTCCATAGAAATCGGTAAGAAAGTTGGTGCCAACATCTTTGGAAAGTAAAACTTCTGTGTTTATATTGGACAATACCAAACTGGTTCCATAAAAGAGTGTGATTATTTTATCTGTGCTAATAAGTGAATTCCTGTCAACTCCTGCTTCAATTTCATATCTATATTATATTTTCTTCATATCTAAAAGTAGTAATTTTGTTAAAATCTACAGGAAAGCCTCTGAGACTGACAGCTGCAAACAAAGGCCCTTTGTTTTGTTTTTTATTTTGTTTTTAGTCTGCATATTATGTTCGATGAGAAGAATAATCTTTTACTCATGGCAATATTTTGGTCTACATTTGTTTTAATCTAAAACTAACTTCATTACTTTTTAGTTAATTTCATTGTGTTAATTATGATAATCAAATCATTCTCTTTTTAAGTATCTTCTGACAATAGGTCATTTAAAAATATTTTTGAAATGTTTTTTCTTGAATTGAAAATTCTTCATTTGCTCATTGCTTATAGTATTTGTTTTCTTATTTTCCCTAAGAAGTCATTTTTCACATTGGTAATTATTTGTTGCATTATTTTGTTATCCTAACAGTTTACCAAAATCCTGATGTCATTGAGACAGCCTTAAATGAAACAGAATTAATAAATAAATGAATGGTGGCAGGAAAAAAAACCCCACCAGTTCTTTTACAAACTGTCTTGAGTTGTAAAAGAACTTCGCTAAAGCAATTAGAAACATGTACTCACATTTCTCAGTTTGAGATTGCAACATTTAAGCTCAGCAGTTCCATACCCATGTATATCATTGAAATCTAATCATAAAATTGTTTGTTTTGGATTAAGAGTTTGGTGGGTTCTGGGGGGAAATCCCAGAAGTGCCAAATAGGTATGTTAAACTTTTGGGAGACAAATATTCTTGTGATGATGTGAGGTCAACGTGCTTTTTTTAAAAAGTCTGCCCATGACAGATTTTTTTTAGTGCAGTGATGTGCTATTTCAAATCTACTTAAGAGTCCTTGATACAGAATCAGAACTTCATAAGGACGAAGAAATAGATATGTTTTGTCTTATCCTATGTACAGATAGTGCTCGACTTACGACCACATTTGAGCCCAACATTTCTGTTGTTAAATGAGATATTTGTTAAGTAAGTTTTGCCTCCTTTTATGAACTTTCTTGCCATAGTTGTTAAGTGAATCACTGTGGTTGTTAAATGAATCTGGTTTTTCCATTGACTTTGCTTGTGAGAAGTTTGTAAAAGATGATCACATAATCCCGGGACATTGCAAATGTCATAAATATGAACCATTTGCCAAGTGTTCCAGATTTTTTGCATGTGACCATGGGAATGCTACAATGGTCATAAATGTGAAAAATATACAAGTATTTTGTCAATACTGTAGTAACTTCAAACAGTTATTAAAGAAATGGTTGTAAGTCAAGGACTACCTGTATTTATCAATTACGTTTCATATTATTATGCCACTGAATAGGGATAGTGAGAAAGGGAGATAGAGATCCTTGGTTGTCTAAAATTTAGATGGCTGTCCAATCTCCAAATGAAAAAAGGAAGTATTTGATTATTATTCCTTAAATTCAACTCTAACTAGAAGAGGAAAAGAAAATGAAAGTGAAGTAAATGTGAGAATATTTATTTGAATTTAAGAAAGAAATGGACAAGATTATAAATTGAAATATGGAGTGTTTATGTATTTGGAAAATGTGATATTGCAAACCTATATGGTCATGTCTTTCTACTCCTAAGTATATACTCTTTAACGTCCCTAGCAATACATTTCCCATCCATATACAGCAGGGGTCTCCAATCTTGTCAACTTTACGACTTGTGGACTTCAACTCCCAGAATTCCTCAGCCAGCTGGCTGAGGA
>JANHFJ010003818.1:78156-101504 GCA_032468195.1 Cerberus rynchops
AGGATTAAGCCTGTAAAGTGGAAAAACAAACAAACAGAGATTTCTTCTAACAACCGGTTCTCCGAACTGGTTAGAAAATTTACTACCGGTTCTGCTGAACCTGTTAGAATCTGCTGAATTTCACCTCCAATTAGGGGTGACATGATAGCAGTGTTCCAATTATCTAAGGGGCTGCCACAAAGAAGATGGGGTCAACCTTTTCTCCAAAGCACTTGAAGTCAGGACAAAAAGCAATGGATGGAAACTAATCAAGGACAGAACCAACCTAAAACTAAGAAGAAATTTCCTAACAGTTAGAACAATTAATCAGTGGATTTAGTAGTAGATTTCATATAGCATTCAGACACCTATTATCAGAATGGCTTGTTCACCTTCTATCCATCAGGAACAAGGCTCTACCTCCATATACCATTGAAGCCCTTCAGTCTGTCACTTATAAAGTTATTTACAGCACATAAAAGGATATCAAATTCAGTTAGTGATCTTGCAAGCATAAAATTGCATTGAGGGATCAGTAAATTATGTCAATATTTATTTTTGACAAAAGACAGTAAGATTTATTATTGACATGTTTTTGCAAATATGGAAATAGATCTTTCTATTGAAATTATGGCTCTAACATCAAATTTAGTGCTGTCAGTTGCTACTGTAGACTGTTTCCTTTCACACAGATTTATAGAATGACGTGCTGGCTATCTTCCAAAAAAAACAACAACAACCCCAAAACCCCAGGATAGTATTTGATAGGCAGACAAACCTTACAACATAATCACAAAATATGAATTTTAAAAAGATTATGCAATACAAAAGGCAAAATAAACGTATGGCTTTCTACAATGAAAGGAAAAAGGGACAAAGGGTTCATTTTTTCCTTACAATCATCTATTTTCCTGCGCTTTTCATATAATATTGTCTCAACTATGCTCATCAATCAATCAGTCCTTTTCCCTAGCATCTAATTTAGAGTGTAATGCACACAAAAAGTTACTATAGTATTTTTAAATACCTTTGATTTCAATAATAGATACGCAGTGGAATTCTTTGGAAGGTTTTTCTTGGATGACCAGTTAATCTCAGTGTAGAAGACTCCAATCTCACCTGCTGTATAAATTTAAGACTGCAATCCTAATTACATTCATCAGCCATAATGAACATACTGAGACTTGTACCTGGGTAAATACACCCAGTACTTTGCTGTAACTGCTTATTAACCTATTTTTAAATAACCACTGGTATCACTTCTAATAAATGCTTGAATTGTGTAATGGGGGAACAAACACATTTCTTAATTCTTGCCAAACAATGCAACGTATGAAGTGTGAATGCCCTGTTGAATTTTTGAACTGAATGCAGCATACTTCTAGGACAGATTCGGAATTCAGATTCAAATGAATCTCAATTCCATATGTCACAACACATTCCAGACCAGTGCGTCCCAACAGGAACAACCTTCAATTGTGCAGACTTCAACTTCAGGAATGGCTATGCTTGCTGAGGACTTAAGCCTAAACATTTGGAAATTCCCTGGCTGGGAAGCATAGCTCCATACTTTGACAGTATGAGCTTAGATTGCCTTTCTGACTGCTTTTTCATACACAAATCCAACTTTGGCACCTCTATGTTGAGTTCTTCCATACAGAATTGGATATTTCCTCCTAAATGAGAACATCTACCTATACAAGAGCCCTCTTGCTCCCAATTTAATGTGTTTATAAATATTAAAAACACAAAGGATACATGGGTTTTTTCCCTTTCAAAATATGATAAAAAGCACAGAGGTTTAGATATTACTATTGTAGAGTATTTGGATAATAAAGCCAATATAGGCATGCTCCACTCTTCAGATTTTAATTGCAGTTTCTCCCATTCATGCATCTACATCCTGGACTTGTTTAGGATTATTCTCTAGAAACATATCATTGCCTTTCAGAAGACAATTCAACTGCCAGTTTGTACTTCAGTGCCATTTTTAGTACCCACTACATGTGATCAAACAGAACTGCTGATAACCTTCTTGAATGACCAGCCATTTGGAATCTAAATAGCTGAAAAGCAGCATTTTAGAAATGCCCTTTGGGTGAACAAGCAAAGTGTTCTATTTTCTTAATCATCTTCTGACACAAACTCTATTTATTGTTCCCCAATGAACAGTTGTTTACCTGGTAAAGGCTGGCAGCCATTCCTGCTGCCTGTGTACATTCTGTGTAGTTTTATGTCTACTTTGTGACAGGAAGTGTTAATATATACATTTTATTTCCATTATAATTAGGCTTTTTTGGCTTATTATCCATTATAATTAGGCTTTTTTTGTTTATTATCCATGGAATCACAAGATAAAAAGATATTTCCACATATGAAATCTGGTGCCAAATTGCTCCCAATCCTAAAAGTTTACCTGGAACAATTCCTGCCGTTTTATGCTCACAATCATAATGAATCTTAGAAAACAAGCTGGGCTCTGCTACTCAGAAAGGGGACAATGCAATAAAATCTAGTATTCTTCTGAATGAGTTTTATCTGTCACTAGTGATGTGATAGAGTTTATCTGGCTACCTGTCATTTGACATTAAACATATTCAGATGACCCCTGATTTGATGACAGTATGAGGGAAAGAAGTACACCAGCCTTCAATATGGAGAAATTGTTATCAGCAAACAGGTGCAAGATGAACAGTTGGACCGGTGATGGTAGAACAATTCAATCCATTCCAAAACACACTTGAACATTTGGCAAAGCTCTCGTGGGTATGCTCCTTATTAAGAAAAACAGGGGCAACCAGAGGGAATGAAGAAAATAAATAATGTTAATGTTCTAGATGTTATCTCATGTATCCTTCTAGCAGAACCAAGTTTTGAAAACTTGATGGTCTGTGGAGAAAAAAGTGAGGGGAAAAATGAAAATAATCCTTAGGGAAGCGTCTCTAATAGTTGTAGAAAGAACAAAAGCAAAAATGTACCTATAATTCATTGAGAGGAACACTAAGACAATAAGGCAACAGCCTGTTCAAGTTTCTGCAGTAGAAAAAAATCATTTGTTCCTGCCAAAGTGATTGATTTCAGTCAAGAGGAAAAGCAAGGATATCTAAATATAAGTAATATAGAAATATCCCCAAAAACCCATCCAGATTTGGGATGAATTCTCTCTACTCTGCAGGAATCTTCAGTCACAAAACTTCCATGGAAGTGGTTGTTTTGGGGCTTCCCTCGCTGGGTTTAGTGACTTTCTCTGAAACATTCAGAAAATGGGGAAAAGTTGTGGACATGCTTGGACAAGGAAGCTGGTTACCCAAACAGAGGAAGTGGGTGAATTGTTGGTCCTGAGAGCCTGCAGTTACAGAAATAGAAATAAAGGAAGGAAAAGGGCAGAAAATGTTTTGAGTGGTCTTTAGCCAATCAAAGCCAATATAATCTTCCAAAACCAATCCAGTAGTCACTTAATACTTGCTCCTAGTCCTTAACTATAAATAACAATTCCTCTAGACAGGGACAAACATCTTGAGTAAGGGGGAAAAACGGTGATTTCCAGGGGTGGTCCTTAGGATTTAGTTGGAGTATGAGTTTAGGAGTTGAGAATGCATCAGAAGTGATCCAAAAATAGTAAAAACACTAAAGTAGAAGGCAGTGGATGCATGGCTATCGCTGAAGGCAATGGAACTTGTGGCAAGCAGCTATTATTCTTTATGTCTTGAAGGACTTTAGCAGGGGTGAAATTCAGCAGGTTCTAGCAGGTTCGCTAGAACCAGTAGTAAATTTTCTAAGCAGTTCGAAGAACCAGTTGTTAGAACAAATCTCCTTTTGTTTTTTTGTTTTTTTGACTTTACAGGGTTAATCCTGTAAGGAAAGCAGGAAAAACATTCTGGTGTTGTTTCTAGCCTCATCTTTATTGCCCTGCTTACAGAAACTGCCCACCTAGTCACATGACCACCCTGCCACACCCATCAGCCACACCCACAAACCAGTAGTAAAAAATTTTGAATTCTATCACTGGACTTTAACCTCTAATATCAAGCTCCATTTTTTATATACTTCCATTTTCACAGCACCATCACTGGAATGTTTAGACTTACATTTTTTATGATAATTTCAGGTGTTTCAGGTGTTATTAGAACTTGAAATGTAGGGTTCACTCATCCAGAGGCCTGTCTATAGTTTCTAAGGTTGCTATAATAGCTGTCCTCTCTACAATACATGACATGGCATCATCACATATCTGCTGAAGGAGTGCATGTGTAAAGAGTGAGTTTTGCAGCATCTCCCTAGTGAACTCCATAGTGCTTGTGAGAGGAAAAGTGAGAAGTCCAGTGAAGTAGCACTGAGGGTGTTACCTCATTGTTGTAATTAAACAACCAAACGTAGAGAGCACCTTACTTCATCAGTTACTCCTGTGCTACAAATATTCTCTTCTGTTGAGGAGAAAAGTAGCAGGTTATGCAACAGGTAGTGTCATATGCAACAGAGAAGAATGATACCATTATACTAAAGAGGATCAAAAAGCACTTTGAGAATGTTTGTACCACATTGGTGATTATGTACCCATCTAGAACCAAATATGGAAAATCCCCAGAAATTGAAGGCTGACGGTCTTGCTAGAATTGAGTGAAGCTGATTCTTCATTCAAGCTCCCAGAGCCCCAACAGCATTCAAATAGCAAGACAGAATCTCCACAGCATCTCTTGGGTGGCCATAGATGGAGATACAAAAGCCTGGTATCATCAGCATACTGTCAGATGAGCTCAGTTAGCAACTTCATGTAGATGATCAACAGGACAGGCAATTCTAGCTTATGTGGTACCATCCCAACCTACATTTTCTTACAACCAGATGTGAGAGATTAGAAATGCTGTATGCATCAACAAATAATGATTTGAGCTAAGTAATCAATAAAAAAAAAACTTACATCAGTTGAGTGGCGATACAATAAATAAAAATAAAATAAAATACCAGACAGGAAATCTGGTCTTTCCTTATCACCTCACTGTATTAAAAATGATCAATCAAATGTCCAGCCTTTTGAGAAAGAACAGTCTAATGCAGTGGTGGCAAACCTATGGCATACGTGCCAGAGGCGGCACTCAGAGCCCTCTCTGTGGGCACGTGCACCATTGCTCCAGCTCAGCTCCAGTGCGTTTCTCCGTGGTGAAACAGAAGTTTCCCTGCAAACAACGGTCTCTAAAAGGTTTACCATTACTGGTCTAATGTATTAAAGATTAAAGTATGCATTGCATGGGGAGATTTCTTCATCAGGTCAGCCATTTCTTCATCAGGTCAGCCACTATTAATAAGCATCAACTTCAGAGCCAGCATCTCACTTGTCGCACTGATTTAATTTACAGTAGATTCATTATAATGATTTCCTATTCATTTTGTATGACTTTAAACAGATATAGTATTTCATATCCTGCAGAAATAGCTCAGTCTCGCATGACCCACATAGCGCTCCACTCTTACAACAATCCATTTCTCTTACCTGACATTCAACCTTATTCTTTTTAATTATTTGATGAGAGTGATAACCTCAACTATGAGCAACATTTGCTTAGTCCTGAAATTAAGTTTCACATTATGGATGGAATACTTCTCTAAATTATTTCTTTCGGGGTCTTTTTCACAGTATCAATTTTTGCTCCTGAAAACAACAACAACACAACAATAACAAGACTTGATTACTTACTAGGAACTCCAGATACCAGCCGTAAAGGGCGCAGTACACGGAAAGCTCTAAGTGCTTTAACATCGAATCCAGCGCCTTTACCTCCCAGTGAATTTACCCCATCTGCTTTGGTTGCTTGTTCTAAAATTGCACTAAAAAGCCTGCGGAAGGGAAAGGAATGAAAAACCAAACCAAACAAAATAATAAAATGGTTAGTATACAGTATGGAGAAAGAAGCAATCAAGATAATTTATATACTGCAGAAAATCCTGCATAAGGAGATCAAATAGAACATTCATGTTTCTTTATGATATGTACACTGATGATACAGACAAAGTGTATATGTGCCCTGCTAGAAATATATTAGCTGACAGCCATAACATAAATTCCCAGACATACGTTGCAGTTTCTAAAAAGCTTTAGAAGAATCAATGTCAAATTTAACAGAATCGATCTAATAGCAATAGCATTTAGACTTATATACTGCTTCATAGTGATTTAGAACAGCAGTCACCAACCAGTGGTCTGTGGACCACTGTGATTTGTGAGAAAATTTTGGTGGTCCGCAGAAAAATTATTTGCATATTTTTTATATTGCACTAAATCAGGGGTCGGTCATTAGGCAGATAATATTAGTGGTCCGCGGGATTTAAAATTATGAATTTAGTGGTCCCTGAGATCCAAAACGTTGGGGAACCCCCTGATTTAGAACATTCTTTAGGTGGTTTACCGAGTCAGCATATTGCCCCCAACAATATGGGTCCTCATTTTATCAACCTCAGAAAGATGGAGGCCTGAGTCAATCCATCTTTTGGATTGCACATGCTTTTGACTGCAATCTGTACCCTTTCTATATTGTAAGGCAATGATTCTCAACCTTGGCAATTTTAAAATACTATACATGGACTTCAACTCCCAGGCCAACCTCACCACGGCAGGAATGATGTTCCACAGGGTGGTGAATCATCTCCAAATATGTTTATCTTTAATGATGATGATATGTATGGGATTCTGATGCTGAATACTAAATGCACCTCTGCATCTGAAATACTTCAAATACTAAGCATCCATATGACAGCTATCTTTTAAAACATAGATTCTCTTACAAAACGCAACAATAGGGATGGGTAGGCAGGAAGAAATACTATTTTAACTATGTATTCATCATAGTAATATAATATAATTTTTCAACCATCTTTGTGAATTCTTTTTGAAATAAAAACAACAGCAACCATTACCTAAAGATTGAAAGATAGATACTCACCCTACTACCACAATTATAAAATCTAGTAAATTCCAGCCATTCCGGAGGTAAGCATTAGGATGAAAGAGAAGTCCATATGCTATTACTTTTAAAAATGCTTCCACTGTAAAAATTATGAGAAAGAGATATTCCACTCGTTCCTGCAGTGAAAAGAGAAAAAAAAACATGGAACATGGTGGTTAACTTTGGAAAATTGCAGGAAATATTACATCATAGGAGAAAGAGAGGGCTACATTTCCAAGTCAAAACAATTGTCTTTTTGACAGGACTGTCACTTTCTGTTGCTCTTGCGAAATGCAAGCCAAATAATGTACACATAACTGTATACGCTGTAGGATTTTGCCTACCTAGAACATGGCAATCCTTCCTAATCCAATGCCTTCCACACATATTTGACTTCCACTCCTATAATCAATGGAGCCAGTTACAGTGAAACAACATTAAAGTCAAAATACAGTTATTATAATGTGGTTAATTTTCAGATTTAAATTTGCACAGTCAAACAAACGCATCATATGCACGTTAGGATCAAAATCCATGAAATAATGTTCTGGGGAATCTACTTTAAGACAGAAAGGAGAAGACAGAAAAAATTTAGAAGTACATTGATGATCATCATTGTCATCATCCTACCACATTCTCTCTTCTCTTTGTACAGTATATATCTCTCTCTCACACACACATATACTCAGAGAGTTGTTCACTAATGCTTCTTTTACAATGTGCTTTCATTTTGGGTGCAAAATGATTTATTTATTTATTTAAACTTTTATACCGCCTCCCTCCCGAAGGACTCGAGGCGGTGTACAGCCAACTAAAAACACACACAATAAATAACAATTTAAAAACAAATTAAAATTTAAAACTAAATTGGGTGGCTGATCACAATTTAAATTTAAAACCTAATATGAAATTAAAAATTTAAAATTTAACGTTAAAAATTTAAAACCCAATTTAAAACCCCCCAACTAATTAGTACTAGGCCAGACTGGCCTGTTGGAACAAATAGGTTTTTAATGCACACGGGAAGGTCCGTAAGTCTGTGATGGTCCGGATCTCCGGGGGCAATTCGTTCCAAATATGGCTAACTGAACACACACATGGGGAGAGATCGCCGAAGGATTTCTCCCTGGAGTGGTTGCTCACCTATCTTTTAACTGAAGGGATTGATATCCCATCAGTTTTTATGACTCACCTGGTTAGGATGTGTCAAATAACTCCCCCTCAGGACCCTTCAATACAGCTGGAAGCTGGTGAATTGCTTCTGGAGTTGAACTCCGAAGCTGTCTGCATGCCAAAGCTGGGAGGGGAGGGGCTGCAATCTGTTCAGGGGTTGAAGAAGCCATCCGTTTTGAAATTCAGTTTTCAAACAGACAGTAACTTATGCCTTCCTTTCTTAATCACCTTCAAAGACTATTATTCTATCAACTTAATAGAAGCTCTTTCTAGAAACAGCCTGCTATACATTTTTGAAAATCTACGCCATTTTAGGGATTCCTTTTGTCTTAAAGAACAAGGAAGGAGGCTGCTAAGGCAAGCCAAATAAGTAAGTTTGCTGAAAGAAAAGAAAAAAGAAAAGTTGACAGAGAAAGATAAACATTGAAAGATGTGGTTTTAGTTTATTATTGTAGTAACAGGCAGCTTGATCTTCTTAAATGTGGGTAGCTAAAATTTTCTGATTCTGACTTTGACTAAAAGAAGCAGCCACGATGGTGGAGCAAAATATTAGAGATATTTGAAAGGTCTCTAAATAAAATACACCAGTTGGTGGGCCAATTGATCTCTGATGATAAAAATCCTCTCAAAGCACTTCTGAGATGGAAACGTGGAGAATGTTACCAAACTGCCAAGACAACTTTGGAAGTAGCTGAAAATGCAGGGGAGTATATCACAGCCTTGGAAGAAGCTAATATTAACTTTCATTTTCACCCTCACAATTATGGTTTAAATGTAAACCTTTCAATACAACTGAAAGAAGAGTGGTGAGAAAATTTTTATTTATTTATTTATTTATTTATTTATTTATTTATTTATTTATTTAAATTTATATACTGCCACTCTCTCAAAAAGGGACTCGGGGCGGTGTACAACCATCTAAAAAACAATAAATTAATAACAATTTAAAAACAAATTAAAAAAATTAAATGGGTGGTTGAGTAAAAAATTTAAAATTATAAAATTCAAAAACCAATTTAAAACCCCCGTTAATTAATGCTAGGCCAGACTGGCCTGTTGGAACAAATAAGTTTTCAGTGCGCGCTGGAAGGTCCGCAGGTCTGCGATGGTCCGGATCTCCGGGGGCAATTCGTTCCAAAGGGAGGGTGCCCACATAGAATAGGCTCGAACCATTGGGGCTGCCAGACAACAATGTCCAGGCAATGGAACCCCCAAGGAGGCCCGCCCTGTGGGAACGCACTGGCCGGCGGGAGGCTGATGGTGGCAACAGGCAGTCCCGTAGATACCCGGGTCCCAAGCCATGGAGCGCTTTAAAGGTAAGAACCAACACCTTGAATCACACCAAGAAGGTCACAGGGAGCCAGTCTGCAGCCTCTGGATGCTGCAGCCTCTGGATGCTCTTCAAGCGGAGCCCCATGTAGAGAGCATTGCCATAGTCTAGGCAGGAGATAACGAGGGCAGAAGTGACTGTGCGAAGAGACAAATTTGGGACTTTTTCTTTAAGAACATTAACAAGGTTGTGGATTTCATGATAAAAAGAAAGGATTACAAGTTTTTGATACGTCCAAACAAGGAAAAAGATTTTACTCTGTTATCTTTACTCCGTGAAGATAACCTAGGAGTGTCTTAAACTTAATCAGTTAACTGGAGTCAGGATGCATTTTTCTCTGCCTGATAGGTGCAACTGAAAGAAAGGTTTAACTCAAAATTTGAAAATGATTTTTTAAAATATTTATATAATGCTTAAGTAACTCTTAAGGTATGCAAAAGCTATTGTAAATGTATTTGAGAGTACTTGTATTAAGAGAGATTTAAAGAAATTATGTACGAGTTTAAAGAAAAATTGTATGTTAAAAAGGATGTTTATAAAAGAAAAAAAATATTATGTAGGGTAGTTTGGAAGGAGAGAGCTAAATGCAATACTGAAATTTAAAACCTGCATGTTAAAGTCAAAGAATAAGATGTATTAAAAAGTTTTGATTTAAAGTACTTTTTGTTTGTTTGTTTGTTTTTAAAAAGTTTAGTACTTTGAGGGGAAGGGGAGGGTGAAAGGGGAAAAAAATGGTTCCCTTCCCTTCAGTAAGGCCAAAGAATCTGAAAGAATACAATAAATTTTGTAAATAAAAATGGTGACAGTTCACAAAGATTACTAGCTGCAAATAGAAAAACATACTATTTCCATAGCAAGGAAAATAAAGCAAAAATGGTTAAATTGAATAATTTAAAGAAGAAAATATGTTCTTATTTGAGTATCACTTCTGGAATTTGTGCTTGCGAAGAAAAAAAAACTTTGATTTTGGTTTTGTTGATTAAAAAGATTTGGTGTTTAAAAAATGGCTATAATGTGTTAATATGTAGAAGCAAAAAGTTGAGATTGGAGTGTATTTATCTTGTACTGTCCTAGGAAGAGTTGGAAGTCAATGCCCCCTTTTCTTTTCTCTTCCCCCTTTGTATTTCACACCCTTTTCCTGTTGCCTTTCTGCAATTTCCTATTTTCTTTTCATTTTTTGTATTTTATACAATAAAATAAAGAAAACAATTGGAATCCCAAAAAGGTGACCTATGACTGCTTTTCACACTTATGACTGTTGCAGCATCGCCATGATCATGCGATCAAAATTCAAATGCTTTGCATACTTATGATAGTTACACAGTGTCCTGGGGTGAGCTGAACATGAGACAGTTCCTAGAAAGGCCGATACAGTTCTGGGATGCAAACATGTATACGATTAAAAAGTACGAAGTTCTTATTCCTTCCTACTCTGCGCTGTTAAGGCCACAACTGGAGTACTATGTATAATACTGGGATATGGTCAGGTTATGGTTAGGTGTGGGTGATACAATGGGTGGGTGATACATTGACATAGAAAAGGCTAAAGGAACTTATGTTCAGCTTATAGACAGGAGGAAGTGATGGGAAACAAGGCATCAGTGTTTAGGTACATAAAACAGTACCAAAGACTCTCATGAACTATTTCCACAACTAGAAAAATAATACGAGCAGAAAACCATGGCTACAGGATGTAGTTAACAAGACTTTCTTTAAATATGATGAACACTTCCTGCTAGTAAGGTTTGTACACAAAAAAAGTTATCCACTGAAGGTGATCCATTGAAGTTTTTAAAGCAGCTGCACAGCCATCTCCTACAGATTTGAAGAATTGAAATTTTCTGCACACTGCATAAAGGATGGATTACAAGATTGTTGTGATCCCTACTAACTCTAGAATTTGATTCTATGAATGTTAAAAGTATTTTGAACCACCTTTAGGACAAATAAGGATTAAATATGAGGTTTATAAATTTTTCAAATTTCTATAACCATGCTGGAAACTATAGAAAGGTTTCTTTGTGCGAGTATTCTGCCAATTCAACTAACCAGAAAGAAGTCAAGATCACTGACAGGCCTTGAATAGGTGCTTTACTGCCTGTAAAGCACTTCTGTCATAAAATGACAGCCACCCACCCAAATCATCACATGTATTTCAGATGGTTCCCCTTTACAACTCATAGTCACATGACCATGATTTGCAACTTTTTTTTTGTCAATTTCCGGAAAAAAATACCCATTCTGAAGAATGTGTTAAAACTTATGATGTGGTGTTCACTTAGTGACTGCAGATTCACTTAATGATCACTGCAAGTTATGTAAAATCAGGTTTGGTTACATGAGTGCCTCCACTTACAACAGTAACACTTTATGACCATAGATCTGATCATAAATGTGGTTGTAAGTAAGGACTACTTCTAACTATAAAAGATGACAGTTGTATCAAGCCTTCCTTTCCATATGCATTTTGCAACAAATCTTAAGACCTCAGATATGTTTTGAATGTTCAGTTTCCTGAAATATAGTATAGGTGATGGAAATGATTAAAAATATAGTCAAACAAACAGCATCTATCCTGACAGGCTGAATGTGGCTGTTCAAAATTGGTTAATGCATTTTAAAAACACATCCATCAAAACACAATGGTATACGGTTACATATGATCATTAAAATTTGCCAAAAGATATTAGGACTAGTAGGGGAAAGGCATTTGACAAAATAAGCTTACACTCAAAATTATACAGAATACTGATGGTATTTTTTTCAGCCCTACTTTCACAGATAGGCAAAAAAACAATTAATTGAAACATAAAGATAATAGAAAGCATTGTTTGAAAATATGGTCAGCTAAAAAAGACCTACTTGTCCACTTAATTTTTCCTTTCTAATTAATACTTAGCACATGTATTCTCAGTGACAACTTCACTGATATTCTTCAAAGACACAGTAGACATCCTTCTATGAGAAAGGATTTGGGGTAAATTGAACATTTAGTTTTTAGGCAAAAAATTCGAAGAACCAACAGCACGGTCTTGTATTTAAGCAAAATTATTTTAACTATAAAGTTCAATCTAGCAAGAGTGATTTATGTATTTCTGGGACTAACTTTATCTGTGGATTGGGTGACATTTCCCCAGTCAGAGCTAGTTCACAATATGCATTTCTTTCCTGGTCAAGGAGTAGATGACCTCTTTGGTTAGGAAGGTCTTTTTATATATTCATCTGATGGACCAACTGCACCCTTTCCTGGATTGGGAGGCCCTACTTATGATCATGCCTTAGTTCCCTCCCATTAAAATCACTGCAATATGTTCAACGGGAGACTATTCTTGAAGAGCACTCAGAAACTACAACTGTTACAGTATGGGTTGGCGCCAGCCGCAGCATGGTATCCTCCTGTAACACTATTACAGGTAATGCTTGACTATTATTTGTTTGCAACCGTTCAAAGTTACAACGGCACTGGAAAAAATGACTGGTCCTCACAACCTGCGACCATTGCAGTATCCCCATGGTCACATGGTCAAAATTCAGGCTCTTGGCAAGTGTCATGTAATTACAATGGTTGCAGCATCCCAGAATCATTTGCAACCTTCCCAGCTGGCATCTGGAGAGCAGTCAAAGGGGAAGTCAGATTTGTTTAATGACTGCATGATTCACTTAACACCTGCAGTGATTTGCTTAACAACTGTGGTGAAAGAATAATAAAATATCACTTAACTACCCCCTTGGTTAAGACCTGAAATTCTGGTCCCAAATGATATTGTAAATAGAGAATTACCTGTCTACAAGTTGTATTAGTTAGTAGTAGGCTTGTGAATTCAATTCAAGGTGCTAGCTGTTATCTAACATGTTCTGCATGATATAGAAACAGGACTGTTTGCATCCTCTTATGTCTGCCATTTGGCAAGATCCAACAAAACCAGCATGCTTTGGGTCTCATCTATTAAACAGTGTCAGCTCATGAAGTATGCTATTTGTCATTGTATATGTCCTCTGGAACATTTCCTTCAACATCTGAACAAACCCAATTTTATCTGCCATCAAGAAATAGCTGAAGACCACATTCTTTCTGCAGTCACTGAGATAACACATGAAGAGTGCCCTTCATGTATGGTTGAATATTTTGTAATTGTCCACCCACCCTCCCCCACGTGATTGTAAGAATTTTGTTTTAACTGTTCTACTATTTTAAAACTTGTGAGCTAACTAGGATGGTGTATAAATAAATGGCCATAAAAACTGAGTAAATGAATGAGTAAGACTTGTCTATGTTTAAGATTGCAATAAAGATTTATATGTTTGAATAAATAGGTTCTGTATACTTAATTCAAAGAAAATTCTAACAAACTCTACAAGAGATTATGTCATACAGAAACTAGTCCCCCCAGGGAAGATAATATCCAACCTTCGGGAAGCTAAATGCCAACAACATAGAAAGTATTTAATCTAAATTATTTTAAATTAGTTGTAAAGCTTCAAGAAAACTATGAATAAAAAATGATCATAACAAAGCAGCCAGGGACATACAGTAAGTAAGTCAATGAAATAAAGTCATTGGTCTTGCAAGCATTTATTTAAGCCAAGAACTACATTATTAAATCACAGCAGTTTTCACCTTCCAGACTTTTTTTAACACCAATTAACAGTGTTATGCTGAAAATATTGAGGACTATAATTAGTTAGGAAATGCTTAAGGGTGGCAAATGATAGATTATATAGTCAAACAGTACCCAGAGCACAATATTAAATAAGAATCCTCACCTCTTTGGGGAGCAAGGAAATGAAATCTCTTTGAAACTGGGGTTCGATCACTTGCATCATATGCTTCACTTGGGTAGGTTCACAACTATCAATCAATTCATCTAAGGCAAGCAACTTCTCCGGTCCACTCCAGATCTGAGAAATACAAAATTGCATTTACTTTTCATGCTACTGTTTCAATAAACTGTACTTAGAAAATCTTTATAATATTTGGAAACTGTTATAATGAACTCTTGAAGTAAAAAAAAATTATTCTTATTTTATTTAATTGTTTAAATTCACTGGTCACTTATCTCCAGTGGACTTAGGGTGGAATACAATTAATAAACGAAAAACAGCAAGAAATATTAAATCAACAGGCATCCTAGACTGAAACACTCTAACGAATTGCATAATACAAAAAAGAGGCCATTAAATGTGAAAAATATCAATCCCAGGTTGGGACTAGAGCCAGGTTTTCAAGGCTTTCTAGAATCCTAAGAAAGATTAGTAAAATTACTAAAATTACTAAAATCTAACAGATATGTTTAAGAGAACCAGTTTGGTATAATGGTTAAGGAATAAGGCAGCCAAGAAACCAGGAGTCCATAGTTCTAGTCCCACTTTACGCACAAAGCCCCTTGATGACATTGGTCAAGTCACTCTCTTTTAATCCTGAGAAGGCGGCAAGGGCAATTTACTTCTGAAATCTTGGCCAAGAAAACTGCAGGGACTTGTCCAGATAGAGTCAACACTGACTCAAAGGCACAAACATAATAGTTATGGTTAGCAGAATGCAAGCAAAAACAGATGTACAGTTATAAAAATGTTTAAAGTTTTAAATAAAAAGAAAACAGATTAAAACATGAGTTCTGTATTTATAGTTTTTAGCAGTTATATGCAGATAAACCATGTGATTAAAGCTTTACTCCTTTGTATTTTTGTGTGACATTAACACCAATACAAAGGAAGCGATATAATTTTGAGGTTTTTGCAAGCTATCTCCTAAATGTGGGTTAGACAGCATTAGAATCAAATGGATTCCTAACTGGCTGACCAACTGCACTCAGCATGTAGTCCTTAAAGGAACTTAATGCATATGAAGAGTATATGAAGTTTCTGTCTTAGGCCCAGTACTCTTCAATATCTTCATAAACCACTTAGATAGGGGACAGAATGGGAACTCATCAAATTTGCAAACGACACCAAGCTGGCAGAAATAGCCAACACTTGGGCTCAAGATCCAGAAGAATCTTGACAGACTTGAACAATCCAACAAAATACAATTCAATGATGAGAAAACTATGATTTCAGACTTAGGCAAGAAAAAACACATGCGCAGATATGGAATAGTTGATACCCAGATCAATAGCAGTAACTGTGAGAGGGATTTAGGAAATCCTGGTGAACCACCCCTTAAATATATGCAAGTGTGTGCTGCAGCTATCAAAGCCAATGAAGACCTAGGCTGCAGATAAAATAGATAAAATCTATTTTATCTGATAAAACAGATAAAATCAAGATCATATGAAGTGTTAATACAGTTGTATAATACTTTGGTAAGACCACACTTGGAATACTGCATCCAGTTTTGGTCACCATGATATAAAAAAGATGTTGAGACTCTGGAATACAGAAAAGAACAACAAAGATAATTAGGGGCCTGGAGGTTAAAATATATGAAGAATGGTTGAAGGAACTGGATATATCTAATCTAACTAGGGGTGACTTGATATTAATCTTCCAATATCTAAGAGGCTGTCTATTCTCCAAAGCATCTGAAGGCAGGACAAGATGTAATGGATGGAAATTTATCAACAGGAAAACCAATCTAAAACTAAGGAGCGATATCCTGACAGTGAAAACAATTACTCAATGAAATGGCTTTCCTCCAAAAGTTGAGGTTTTTAAGAAGAGATTGGACAGCCGTTTGTCCAAAATGGTATAGTATCTCCTGCTTGAGCAGGGGGTTGGACTAGAAGACCTCCAAGGTCCTTTGCCACTTTTATATTCTGTTCTATTATCGATTCCTGGAGTTAGTTAACAATGAAAAATGCATATTCAATCTTTAAAATGTACTTCCTTAAACATGAGCAAATTATACTTATAAGCATAGATTGCTATACTGTATTATCATTTACAGGAAGTTTTCTTTCAATTATCAAAAAGTATCATTTCAGATTTAGGAGTATGTAATTTTCTGACTGCAAATAAGGTCATTTTTATATGGACACAGATAATAATTTAATGATATTTAAATCCCTCATGGTTAAGTATTTTATGTGCCTGTTTTGACTGTATGAAAATTCTGCTGACAATTAGCTGTCAAAATACCTGAATATGCAAGATATTACTGAAATTTCCTTATAATTAAGATATATATTGATTGAATCAGCTCACCCTTCTATACACTAAAATACAATTAACAATCCTATTTAAAGATTGCTACAATAAATCGCTTTCTCTTTATGATTACCCAATTTTCTAATGTCCATTAAAGATGAACAATTATGTTTATTTTGTATTATGTGAATTCTCTATACACTTTTACAAGTATCAGATATACTTTTGCCAAATCTGACTCTGTAGTTAATTCTGAATATCTCAGGATGCTGGAGAGTTCCCTAATTTAAGCACCCAGGTTGCATTATGCTCTGCTCACCCTGAAGATATAGCTAGCCCATGTATGTTTTTCAGTATTTCTTCCTTTTTTACCACCCAGAACCTTGTGACAATTCACCTTTTTAAAAAATATATTTATTTCAAGAAAGTTTCATTAAGATGAGATTTTTAGGAAGCAGAAATTCTACATGGGATATTTTCTAACGTATTTCCAGATCAAAACACGCATGCCGTTTTAACAATACAAATTTTTGTTCTTGAGTAATATTCATGTTCATTCACTATATATTTTTTAAAAAGTATTTGGGATTTATATAATCATAATTAAGCTTATTCAAAAATATTAATTTTGTTACTATTATTCACTAATTTTATAACAATTCAACATAGCCTAATAAGGATGATTAAATTTTAGAGTTTTTAGGTCTCATGCTAGTAAATAGCTAATATGGTATATTTTACATGCTGAACAGATATTTTTAAATATTCAATGACAGTAACAATATTCAACTACACTAAAAAAAGCTGAAATTACAACATGCTAATTTCTATAGATGAATATTATTGCATTTAATCTTTTTTAAATCAGTACTATATACAATGGTTTCTATATGGTGAGGTTTTTTTTAATATATTAAGTATTTCAAAGTAGAACAATCTATCTTTTTTTATTATGTGCCATCAAGTTAGGGTTAATTCGTAGCAACCACCTAAGGTAGATTTTCTCCGTGACTGTGTCTAACCTAGTTTTTTAACACTGCAACCATCACCAATGTAATTACTATATTTTTCAGTCTATAAGATGCACCTAGCCATAAGACGCACCTAGGTTTAGAGGAGGGAAAAAATATTGTGTAGTGTAGTGTAGTGTAGTGTAGTGTAGTGTAGTGTAGTGTAGTGTAGTGTAGTGTAGTGAGGAGGAGAAGCCTGAAAGGACCACAGATAGGTATCCTCTAATGTGCCAGCTCTGCCTATTGACTCCTGCACTGAGGAAGAGACAGAAGAGGCGGGCAATGACAAAGACAGAAGAGGCGGGTTCAGCACTGTACAAGAACCCCGCCACTGCGGCCCAGCTGCTATTCACCAAAGGACCACAACATTCGCTCCATAAGATGCACAGACATTTCCACCCACTTTGGGGGGAGAGATGTGTCTTATGAAGCGAAAAATATATTAAGTCCCTCCACTTTGTTTTATACTTGGTACTGTGTCTTTAAACGTATTTAATACATCCATACAGGACCAATTAATTAATGTGTTTTGCATTGTAATTTAATGTTTGACTTTGAAATTTAATAAAGATAATCAAAGAGGTGTGTTGGCTCAATGGCTTTAAAGATGCTGGAGAAGGTCTGTGCTCTAGCATTTCAAGTTCTGCTACTGCATGACAGAATGAGTTCTCATCACTTGCCTCAGCTCCTAACACGCTAGCAAATCGCTAGTATATAAATGCGGTGGGAAGATAACAGTGCTCTATGGTTCACCACATGCTCTCCAATGCAGTGTGATGTCATGTTAGCCACGACCACAAAAACATCTTCAGATAGCATTGGCTCAATGGCCTAGAAACAGAGATGAGTACCGCCTCCTAAAGTCGGCTACGACTTGTAGACAAAACCTACAGGTTGAAAAGATTTTAAAACCTCTTGTAAATGTTACTTTTACTTTATTATAAGAAGAAGACTAGGGAAAAGAAAAAAAAAACCAGCAGGATACACAGAACACATAGATTAATTCAAAATAAGAGTAAAGAGAAAAGTAAAATAACTTTGTAGTGAAATATTCTGCATTTGCTTTAATAAATTCACGAAAAAAGTATACTGAATTATTACAATTAGCTAGTTAAAGAAACTTATTACCTGAAACATTTTCAGCCATTCCTGAAGCCCAGTTGGCGGTTGGATAGATGTAATGCGACGGCGTTGCTGTCCTTGACCATTGGCTGCTCTCAGATCTCCAAATGTAGTTGGTGTTGCTGAACAAGGCACAAGCCCAGTAGTGCTATGGCAGGAAGAATAATTAATTCAGATTCCAGAAATATTTATTTCTATTAAATATAACATTTCCTTTAGAAAGGTCAATTCTAATTATTTAAACAAATTTCATTATTATTAGCACACTTTACCCAATTCCATCTCTTTTACAAATTGAATGTTTTGATATTTTATAAGGCTATGAAACTTCCAAAAAAAACCTGTATTTAAACCATATAAAATTAACAAAATGTGAGTCAAGTTTAGCTTAATTTATTGAAGAAGATATGTTATCTAAACGGAGTAATGGGGAATCTGAAGTATGACTTTAGTTGTATCAAAGCTAACACTGATTCTCTAGTATTTTTGAGCTTCAGTTACATAGTCAATTACTTTAAATCCCACAATCCTTGGTGTTTATATACCACTTTATAGTCATCTGGGCATTTCAAGGTAATATGCTGAATCTTAGCTATAAAACTTCAAAGTGAATTCATGTGGAAAGTGCGAACAAAAACAGAACAAAAACATAGCCACTGGGAATGAAAGGTAGCAGCACTATATACATAAGAAACTTGATTTTTCATAAACAAACAAACAAATCCAAATCCAAATCCAAATTTTATTGGTCACATACACAATCATACATGGGTACGATATGCAGTGAATATAATCCCCCTCCAGATGCACATTGAAAAGCAAAAGCAAATAAATCAATAAAACTTTTGAAAATGTGTCAGGAAGAATTAGTATGTCCAGTTATCATGGAATGATGACTATCTATGAAAACAGAGTGGTAAAAACAGTGAGGGGTAAAATATCCTAGTTGAGTATTTTACAGCTTATAGTATGCTTGGAAAGACATAGAGGTAGAGGTAGAAGCATAATGCACAAATATTTTATTGCACTTTTACTTGTGAATAATTAATGTGCAAGTCGTACTGTGGCCATCAGTTGAAAATATCATTATGTAACTCTGACTTATTCAACTTTCTCTTTTTCCTTCTCTCCTTTATAGCTATCCAAATCTGTTCTGGATTGTCCAAAAAATATAATTTTAGAATTATTTTTATATAAATATTAATCAAACTAAAAATAAAATTGTAATCTCTTCCAGGCTAAAAGTACAGGTAGTCCTCGACCACAACTGAAGACAAAATTTCTGTTGTTAAGTCAGACATTTGTTAAGTGAGTTTTGTCCCATTTTATGATCTTTCTTGTCTCAGTTATTAATTGAAACATTGCAGTTGATAAGTTAGTAACCCAGTTGTTAAGTGAATCTGGCTTCCCCATTGACTCTGCTTGTCAAAAGGTTGCAAAAGGTGATCACATGACCTTGGGACACAGCTTAAATATGAATCAATTGCCAAGTATCTGAATTTTGATCATATGATCATGGGGATGCTGCAAAGGTTGTAACTGTGAAAAACGGTCATAAGTCACATTTTTCAGTGCCACTGCAACTTTTAATGGTCATTAAATAAACGGTTGTAAGTCGAGGACTAACTATATTAAAAATTAGAGCTAGGAAAATATTCAAGTTTTAAAATAATTTTAACATCTATGATATGTTGTTGATTACAAGCATATTTCATATGGACTTGCCTTTGAACATACTAAATTATGAAAAATGTCTGAATAGCAATAATTTTTGCTTAGAAATTCAAAGCTTGAACTCAGTTTTTCTAATCAGTGCATTTATTGCTAACATACATTTGAATACTTAGCTGCTGACTTATTTCCTTCCCAATTACTATAGGGCTAAATATTTGAAAAACATTTGTGTAGGAATACTAAAATGTATTTAAAAGAAAAATGGAGTTATGGTTTTCTATTTTCAAGTATTTTCAGTTAGAAGGACTTAAGGAAGTAGAGATACAAAAAAACCCCTTCTTCTTCAGAGACTACAGTTAGGGAGACGAAGTCAAACACACTCTCGATCAGGGGTGTCAAATTCGATTTCATTGAGGGCCACATCAGGGTTGTTTTTCATGGGGGGGGGTTGTGGCCAGTGTGGGTGTGGCCAGCTCAACATCACTCGTGTCAGGGGCACCTGTGGTGGCATGAGCACTCTGCCAGCTCCTGAGCTCCATTTTCGGCTGCAATGGCCTTCTGCAACCCTGCCAGTGAAAATGGAGCTCCATTTTCACTGGCAGAGGCACAGCCAGTCCTTTGCTGTTTCCAGGACAGCCCTGCGGGACAGATCTAAGTACTCTGTGGGCCGGATTTGGGGCCCAGGCCTTGAGCTTGACACTCCTGCTCTAGATAGATCAGTTAACTGCTTTGGTGTACAATATAGCTTTTTGTGTTTAACAGCATTATTTTATCATTTTTCATTATATTCTCCCATTGAAAGCAAAATTAGGATCTACTGTCTAATAAGGATGGCATTATAGCGCAATCCAAATTATTTAATTTTTTATAGTTAAATTTTCTCTTAAGATTATAATAAGAATTCATTTGTATTAACTATTATTTTCATTTGTAAAAATTCAAGGGATTTTTGATTTCATGGATCCGGGTTACTAAATGATATGAAATCAATTCCAAATATTCTGTCTATAATTCAAATCCAAAAAATAACATTGCCTCATAGTAACATTGCTTTAAAAATGCATTGCTTTATAGGAGTATCTATACTATCCCTCCTCCCCAAATAGAAATAATTAGAACCAGTTAGGCTAGAATGAAGCAGTTCTCATATTTTTAATGTTAACTTCAGTCTCAATGTAAGTCCAGAGTCACACTTTTATAAGCTGGGTGGTCATACAAATCTGCTGCCCATCTTGCAGTTCAGGAATCTCTGAGTATGATAATGGTTTTTTTTATTTCTTAGAGTTAGCAGTGTTGAAGACGTAATTGTGAATAACATATAAATGAATATATTTAAATCCATAAAGAATTTAGAAAATAATTTATATTTAAATCATAAATAGCCTGTTAAAGCAAGTTTTACAGTGATGCAGATTTGTACATGACAAAATGCAGCAGAACTGTATTTAGTTGTTATGGCAACCAGTTAGTAGTAAAGCTGAACTGAATGCACTGATACTGAAATTCCTGGCCAAAAGAAATTAAAGGGTTGATAAACTGACAAGGCTGGCTCATGATGAATGTATGTTGCTTTAATTTATAAACGGAACTCCACACTCTGCTATGGTTATAATTCAATGAGTCAGGAAGTATCATGCTGTTGCATGCAAGAATGTTATGATTAGCATCAGATATATTGTCAATTCTATATTCCAAACAATCCAGTAAACTGTTAAGTGTCCTGACCTGCAAGAGTCTTTGCATGGAGACAGTGCTATTAAAGCCTCATAATCCATTATTTCTAATTCAGAATTAAAATATTTCTGTAATTACCACTTAAATGTAAAATTTTGTTCCTTTGCAGAGAACTGAATTTTGGTTTGAGTATAAACATGAAATAGGTGCCTGGCCAGCATATGATAAAGTATCTGAAAACAGACAGTTTATTACACCAAATTACCTTGTATATTCTGAGACTTTACAGGGTTTCTTTCCCAGTGAGAAAGAACGGACTTCCGAGCCATGGTCTAACTTTCTTTTCATCTGTAAAATGGGACAAGAGAAAAGATGTTAGCTTATCACCTTAAGGTAGAATTGTAATGAACAATTTATATTTACTTTGGGGAAAAAAACCTTAGTCCCTTTGAATGACCACTCTGATTCAGTTAAAAAATACAACTAAAATAATTCCAATAGTCCAACAACCTTCTGTGCATAGTTATTAGGCTTCTAGAACATTTGCTATATTTATTTCTACGCGCTTATATATTATAATATGTCTTCTATAATCTGGTTACATAAGTTTACAAGTACTAGCTTTTTAAATTGCTCAGAATGAAAAAATGCATAAAAATACAAGGAAGTACAAAATTAAAATGAGATTCACACTGCCCCCACTTATAACTTTCTGAAAAGGATTAAAACCTGCTTATTTTCCCAGGCCTTAGAATGGGATGATTATGGAAATCTGATGGTTTTGTTTTAGTTTTTCGATCAGCTGTATACTTTCATATTTGGTTTTTTTTCTATTTCTTTTTAATTGTAAGTTGTTCAGAGTTGAGGACTCCGTGGCCTACAACTGAGTGAATAAATATATAAAAAGGTTCTTGCATAATTGAGAAAAATTTTATGAAAAGGAATCAAGAACATTAAATTCCTTTTCTGTGAGATGTTCGATGTATTTCTAACTCCTCTTGACAGATTTACTAAAACTATTTTTTTCCTAATGAGAATAATGTGGGAGGGGAGTGTGAATGTATGAAGATTTGACTCCAACTTCCAGAGAAATTTTTAAAAAGATTTTATTTTAAAAGTACATCTACTAAAAAGAAAATATATCCGGTAATCAACATACTGAGTCAAACAGTTAAATGTTAATATACTCAGTGATTTTTAGAAACTTCTAGGCAAGCAATTGAAATTAAATCTGTATGCAAGAATTTTATAAAATACAATTTCATTACTGTATGAAATTGCTTAGAACAGGTTTATTAAAATCTATTTATAATGCAAACTTTTCAAATTTGACCAACGCAGCCCTAACTTGCTACATTAAGT
>JANHFJ010003818.1:101604-112007 GCA_032468195.1 Cerberus rynchops
ATTTCCAAACCAGGTTGTGATGTTGCCCGTCAGGATGCTCTCTACAGTGCAGGAATAGAAGTTCCTAAGCACTTTCATTGGAAGTCTGAAGTCTCTCAAGCATCTTTTTTGTTTCCTAATGAAGAAAAAAATGAGAATGTTGAATACAAATGTAATAACTCTTTAATTGTTTCAATCTATATTTTGTTTTTTTAGTGCCTAGAATATATTTTCCTCTTTGATGTCTTCTCACCAGGCTCAAAGTTGACTCAGCCTTCCATCCTTCTGAAGCAGGTAAAATGAGGATCCAAATTGTTGGGAGCAATATGCTGACTCTGTAAACTATTTAAGAGAGGGCTGTAAAGTGGTATATAAGTCTAAGTGTTATTACTATTGATGGAGAGACCAAAGTGCCCTCAGTCAAGAAATATTACTATATTGCTTCAGGACTCAAAGTAAACTTTCCACCAATTTTATATAATAAAGATTTTTATTTTTCAAAATGTTGCTTTTTTTAAAATAAATCCTTTTGCCTTTTCATTTACAGTTTCTTTCAGTACAAGCTAAAAGCTCCATTGGTCACCTCACTGTCTCATCTGATGTCCAATTTCCGTGTTGCTGCTGTGTTTCTTATTTGGTTGTCTTTATGCATGACTCGAGTTTGCCAGATGTAGATTAAAAAAGAGAGAAGCAGAAGCAAGGGGGGGGGGGAAGAGTGCTGTTCAATTAGTTTAATTACTTTGAGTCCTGAAGTCTGACAGAACATGTTAATTATGAAGTCTTGCTCAATAATCTACATTATCTGCTTTCAACTTCACAGAACAAAAATGTAGATTTTATTGTTTGTATCTCCTGAAAAAAGCAGAGGGCTGTGCTGATAAGCCTGCTCAATATAGTCATGGTTTTAGACTACCCGAAGAAAACATTGGATATGCCTTATATCCTTGAAAACTTTTTTTCCCAATATTGTTTTTAAATAAAGCAGTAAATAAATTAAAATTAAAATTATTCATTTTCAATGAACAGAACAGGAAAGTGGCAGAGTCTTTCAAGAAATGCTGTTTGTTTATTTGTTAGATTTATATCTCATTTTTTCTCCAGAAACTTGAGGCAATATGAATAACCTTTTACTTTTCCAGTTAATAAAAATGATGTGAAATTGGCTGGACCAAGAGACAGTCATTCAAAGTCATTCAAAGAATTTCCATGTTTGAAGATAGACTTCAGCTTTGCTTTCTCTATCATATTTCAATATCTTAACCATTGGCCTTAGAAATTTCAGTAGTTTAGAATGCATCTAGTGTATTCTAGATTCTGGTGATTGTAGTTGTGGTAGACAGCCATTGGAATCTCTTGAATCAATTCTGAGGGATTCTATTAGTATATTATTTCACAGGATCAATGTAAAATACTACTTTTGATCATTTTGATTGATTGATACTTTATTTATTTATTTAATTAATTAAACTTTTATACCGCCTCCCTCCCGAAGGACTCGAGGCGGTGTACAGCCATCTAAAAAACACAATAAACAACAATTTAAAAACAAATTAAAATTTAAAGTAAATTGAGTGGCTGATCACAATTTAAATTTAAAACCTAATATAAAATTAAAAATTTAACATTAAAAATTTAAAACCCAATTTAAAAACCCCCAACTAATTAGTACTAGGCCAGACCGGCATGTTGGAACAAATAGGTTTTTAATGTGTGCCAGAAGGTCCCTAGGTCTGTGATGGTCCGGATCTCTGACGGCAATTTGTTCCAAAGGGAGGGTGCTCCCACAGAAAAAGCTCGAACCCTTGGGGCTGCCAGACAACAGCGTCCAGACAATGGAACCACAAGGAGGCCCACCCTGTGGGAACGCACAGGTCAGTGGGAGGCTGATGGTGGCAACAGGTGGTCCCGTAAGTACCCGGGTCCCAAGCCATGGAGCGCCTTGAAGGTAAGAACCAGCACCTTGAATCGCAGGTGAAATCAGGTTAATGGACCAAAATGCAATAAACTCCTTTTATCAGTCAGGAAATGGAAAAAAAAATATATATTTCCCAATCTCTAGGAGATAGCCCCAAACCTGCATGAAAGCAAACCACATGCTATCAAGATTGTTTGATTTCACCAGGGGTGTCAAACTTGCAGCCCGCGGGCCAGATGTGACACGTGCTGACCACTCCCACCCCCATTTTGGCAAAGGTGAAAAAAGTTGCAATGCACCACGTGATGATGTGTCATCGCGAGTTTGACACCCCTGGATTACATTATGCCATATCCTTGACTTTTGTTTGCTACAGAGCTGCTGCTGACGTTAGTGCTCAAACTATGGCTATAAAAATATAGATGGCTATTAGATGGTGCAAATGGTATAGGGCAGTGATAGAGAACCTTTTTGGGACCTCTTCCACAAGGCGCGTGTGCCAGAAACCCGAACACCAGCTGGCCACGAGAGCTGAGGCATCACACCACCGGCAGCTCTGCAAGAGGCGAGATCTTTTTCTTTTGTGAGCTTCTGTTCCGTCATTTTCAGGAAAATTTCTGTTTCCCTGCAAACGACGGCAAGAAACGCCATGGAAAAATGCGGTGGAGCTGAGCTGGGGCAATGGCGCACGTGCCCACAGAGAGGGCTCTGAGTGCCACCTCTGGCACGCATGCCATAGGTTCACCACCACTGGTATAGGATTTCGTGTGTGAGTAGGGGATTGGATTAGAAGACCTCCAAAGTTCTTTCCAACTCTGTTACTCTGTTCTGTTTAACCGTTAGAGATATTATTGCTTCGCTGCTTATAGCAGCAATTTTTATCTTTGAAGCTAGGATATTATTCCCCTATTCAAATATTCACATGGGACCATGAACAATGATCAGTAGCTTCTGCTGATTGCCAGCCAGCCAGGACAAGTTCCTGGAAATAGGGTAGCTTCCTATTTGGATGTGTGAGCTTAGGGACATTCCCTCAAAAGCATTACTGCCCTGACAATTAATTCTAGGATACCTGGTGATCCTATTTCAGAAAATACAAAAACCACAGTGAAGCCAAGGAATAAATCCATAATGTTGAGGAAAAAAACCTTGCTGAGAGGTGCAAAGCAGATGTTTCCAAATCTATTTGCTGTAGTCACTAAAGAAGCTGCCATTTACACATGCTCTTAATTCTTAATAGGCTCTAACTCCTCAGGGAGAAATTGGACAGCTGCTTACAGGAGAACAGCTGGCTGCTTGCTGATCACACAGTTGTCCAGAACCCAAACCATACGATATCAACCTCAAAATACAGCAAAATTTCACTGGAATCAGATGTCAATCCAAGATCATGGCCCTTAATTTAAAAAAAAAAACCTCACAATTTGTATTACTTAGAGTTTTTCAAGTTGCAATACAATTTTCAAATTATCTGGATTTTGTGATTGGCTATTAGTAAGTAAGTATCTATTCCCGGTTTATAGATAGATTAAGGAGAGATACATAAAGGTTAATCAACTGTGGTTTGCAGATCAAAGCCTAAACTGAAATTCAGATGTTTAATTTATCAATTTAAGGAACATTATTATTTCAGGAAGCTAGAGATAGGAAAATCGAGCTACTAAGATCCTGGGCAGTTCTCTAAAACCTTCTTTTTGCGGCTGTAAGTCTATGTGACTCTGGAGGCCTGTGTGTATGTGTGTCTGCAGAGATGTTACTTCACTATTTTGAGACGTGAGCTGTACAAAACTGCTAGATAGGATCTAAAGTAAGGACAGAGCATTTGTATGCTGTTAATCTGGATTTAATATTAAACAATCACTATATTTGTTAATGTCAGGATATAAAGCTTCTTTTGTAACCTATAACAATGCAATGGAAAAATCTGAATGGCAGGACTATATTGTAATTAACATTACATGGTTTTTCAGGGAAATGATTTACAGCCTGTAAACACAGAGAGAATATGCTTATTCTCAATCGTACGTCATCTTTCTCTGCAAGGAAGCAGGTGAAATCTGTATTTCCTCTCTTGGCCTAGAGTAAAGATACACCCTAACCAGCAAATTACTTCCGTATATTGTCATTGAAATATGGTTGATTAAAAAACCTATCACCATCCTGAGATAGTCTTCAATTATACTGGACAAATACCGTACATTGCTTTTTATGTTAGGCTTTGTTCTTTCCACAAGCTCCTATCATTCACTCCAGAATTATACTTCTTCTATTCCAAATACAGCAGAATATAAACAGAGTCCTCAGGCTATCTTCCATTCTTTCTACATTTGAAAGTTTCCCCATTCATCTTCAATATTTACATCATTTTTGCCTTGGTTTTCTTTAACAGTAGTATATATATCTGAACACTCATTGCAGACATTTTGTAGGGTTCATTTGCTAATTTATTTCATGTGATTAAATAATTGTTTTGTGGAAGGCTCAAGAAGGTGTTCCATGCTAGGATGCTGATACTGATCAGACTTGAATGTTATTCTGTACGAATTGAAGGCATGTAGTAAAATACAGGTACTCCTCAATTAATCACCACAATTGAGCCCAAAATTTCCATTGCTAAGCAAGCCATTTGTTGTGAGTTTGCCCCATTTTAAGACCTTTATTGCCACAGTTGTTAAGTGAAGAACGGCAGTTGTTCAGTTAGTAACACAGTTCCTAAGTGAATCTGACTTCCCCATTGACTTTGCTTGTCAGAAAGTTGCAAAAGGGGCAACTTGACCCTGGGACCAGGGAACACTGCAACTGTCATAAATACGAGACAGCTGCCAAGTGTCCTAATTTTGATCATATAACCATAGGGATGCTACAATAGTCATGTGTGAAAAACGGTCTTAAGTAACTTCACATGGCCACTGAACAAAGGATTGTAAATCAAAGACTACCTGGTGAAGTGAAATTCAGCATGTTCTAGCAGGTTCACTAGAACCAGTAGTAAATTTTCTAAGCAGTTTGGAGAACCGTTTGTTAGAAGAAATCTCCTTTTGTTTTTCCCCACTTTACAGGGTTAATCCTGTCAGGAAGGCAGGAAAGAAACATTCTGGTGTTGTTTCTAGCCTAATCTTTATTGCCCTGCTTACAGAAATTGGCTACCCAGTCACATGACACCCCCAGCCACACCCACCAAGCCACGCCCATAGAACCAGTCGTAAAAAAATTGAATTCCACCACTGACTACCTGTATTATTATATCATGCAACACATCAGTGTCCAGGAGAGAAAATAAGAACTGCCCAAGTGGCAGATTAAGTCATGGATTTTATTTTTAATATTCACACCTCTCCAGTTAGACACACACTATTACATAGTAAATCTCTGGCTCTGTTAAATTCTCTGCTTGCCAACGAGAAGCTATCATATATCACCCTCCATGTTCCAAACTACAATTCTAAACTTATCTATGGATTGAGTATTTTTCTGTAGACAATACTTTCTTCAGCTGGAATAATAGGAGAATAAAGAACATTACCTCATCTTCAGCTGTACGTCTAAGATTAAGTTTTTTCTTTGTTTATTATTTTTACAAACAACTCGAGGGAGAAAACATATCTACTACTCCTTCCTCCTCCTATTTTCCCCACAACAACAACCCTGTGATATGGAGTGAATGACTGGCCCAAAATCACCCCTGCTGGCTTTCATGGCTAAAGTAAGACTTGAACTCAGAGTCTCCTACTTTGTAGCCTGGTGCTTTCACCATTAGACCAAACAGGCTCACCAAGTTTTTTCCTTAGCAGCAAAATAAAAAATTAATGGAATAAGGTCCTGATCTATCCAGATTGTTCACCCAATCATATTCATATGCTAACCTGTCAATGACTAAGGCAAATCAATTTTTACCATTTGTATAAATGTTTCTACTTAAATCTCTGACGTTATAGTATGCATGATGATGCATAATAAATATCTACAGTATTTCTAGGGATAAGTACAGTGGTGAAATTCAATTTTTTTACTACCAGTTCTGTGGGCATGGCTGGGGGGACATATGAGTGGGTGGGCAGTTTCTGCAAGCAGGGCAATAAAAATTAGGCTAGAAACAACCCCAGAATGTTTTTTTCCTGCCTTCCTTACAGAATTAACCCTATAAAGTGAAAAAACAAAAACAAAAGGAGATTTCTTCCAATAACCGGTTCTCTGAACTGCTTAGAAAATTTACTATCAGTTCTAGCAAACCTGCAGGAACCTGCTGAATTCCACCTCTGGATGAGTACAAGATCAAGAGATCTATCACCAATCACCCACATATTAATGGCTTTTAAAAAGCTGGCAATCTAGCTGAATATGTTTGTTAGCATTTAAGATGCACTTATTTCTGAGCTATCATCTTAAAATAAACTGAAAATGTGCAGTTGTGATGTATGGCAACTATGCACCTGTAAAAGAATTGGATGATTAAGTTAATATACAAGATTCAGCATTCCACTTTTCTAGTTCTAAGTAATATATGCCTCTTTTTGTCATTGTTTCTAGTATTTATAACATTTTCCAAGGCAATCGAACTTCCTGGAGCTGAGTGGCCCAGAGTCAGGCTGTATCATTGGATGCTGGCATAAATACTAAAAGACTTATCTAATTCAACTCTTCTAACCAATCTTACCAAGGCTACGTGACAGCTATGTTAGGATTTCCCCCCATTTTTGCTCCTTATGTAGTTAATAGCAACCAAAGGGGGAAAAACCGAATATTTGTTACAATATTCAGGAGGATGAACAGATAAACCCCACTAAATGTGGTAAACCACATGTGACACAGTATACCCAAATAAAATGCTGCAGCATTTGGAATTCTACAGTTTGTCTTGGCAGATTTGGAAGCTAATCAGAGTCTGCCCTGGTTAATCCTTTCTTGGAAGACCTTCAGGGAATATCAGCGCTGTATGCTAGATTGAGAATTAAAAAAAAATAAATCCTGGAAGAGACTGATGATAAACCCAATGCTATTGCCAAGAAAATTATCTGAGTGGTCCATGAAATCACCAAGTAGAAATCTGCAAAGCCAAATGTTCTGAGAAGGAGCCTTTTGGAGAATTCTAGAATGTTCTGTTCCTCGTTTGAACCACGACAATCCACCTGAATGGGGATGGGTGGGTCCAGCAGTATTCAGGCTCCATTCTCTTCTCAGACTGTAAGGTAAGGCAACCTGGCTCAGAAACAATTTACATTTACCTTGTACCACTTCCAATTTTAGCTGAATTTACAATTCTTTTAGATGTACATCCTCCCTCTCTCTCTCTGAACATAAAGATCTTCATCTTTAATCTATTCATGCTACATTTGAATAACATGGAGCCTTGTATACCCTAAATGTTAAAAGAAAATATGGCATAGATTTTATTTCATAATTTCATTTTGCCCTATCCTGAATAGAAATTACAGTATTTTAGCGTTACAAACTACTAGTTTACCCTAGAAATCTTGATCACCCTACTTTTCCTAAGTTTTTCCTTCTTCTTCCTTCCAGTAAAGGAATTGTTTACTCAACATTTGGGTTTATTTTTTAAAAAAAATACTCCAGCCTACTCATGAGTAATTGATTAATGAATAATTCATTATTCATGAGTAATGAACTGAAATGGAAATGGCCTTGGCACATAATAAGATGAACAGATGGCAGGCGGACCAAGGCAGTCATAGAATGAACCTCACTTGATAAAAAGCGTCCATGAAAGATACCTAAAACAAGATGGATTGATGACATCAGCAAGTATTGCACAAAAGAAAGCTCAGGACTGTATTGGTTGGAAACATGTGGAAGAGGCCTTCATCCTGCAGTGGACAGACAATGGCTAAAATGATGCTAACAATGACTCATGAGTAAATTAATACACTGTGCATTTTATTACTACTGTTCTTTAGCTGTAATGTCCTGTACTTCTTCATCCTCAAGTATGTCATTGTATTAGTAATATTAACTGTTTACTATATGGACCGGTATTATTTTTGCCACAAAACTAGATCTCAGAGTTGAATCAAAGGATATATTAAAATAGTGACAAAATGTCACACATTCAGGTAGGCTGGGCATAAAAACCATCTATACAACCTAACATAATGCAGTTTACTACTTCAACCCGGGGTGAGTGGGTAGATAAGGATAGGGAAAGAGTGTAAGATGAATTTCATTTATTTAAATATCTGTGTTCTTCAACAGAATTTCCCAAAATGTTCCCACAGAATATTATATCAACTTCTTTTAGCAGCTATTCAATTGTGTGAGATGCATTTTAAGAACTGTGTGGCAAGGAACAATTTGTAAATGGGAAAAGTTAAGAGAGTGGCCAAGAAAAAGAACTTGATGTCACAAATAACAGGATTTCTAGATTAAATGTTATCAACAAATTTATCACAGGAGAATCCTTTTTGGTGTGATTATGTTAATTCATGGTTAACATAAATTAGGATGAATAAAATTGATCTTTAGCAATACAGAGCTAGAAGGGGATACTTATAGGATCTATAAAACAGATCCTGAGGCAGATTTGTTGATACTGGGTTGTTTCTAAACACATTTTATTGCTAAGGAGATATGAGGTCCAGGTTTTTTAAAAAACAAACAAAGGATTTAGTAGATTTTTTTTTAATCCAGAAAGCATTGGCAATATAGTAAATAAAAGTCTTTCCTTTTGTCATAAATAAATTTAGAGTACTGCACATGGCCAAAATGAAGTCAAAACGTAGCAAAACGAATCAAGGAAGGAAATGGCATAAAAATAATGATTTGAAGTATTATACCAATCAAGCATGCTTAAATAAAACATGTTTTTGCTGAACCATAGACCCCAGTTTCTAGAATAAATCTTTATGAAGGTTTATCAGTTTATGAAGAATGAGACAGTCATTATGCTCTCTGTGATTCCCAGGTATGGTCCAGTTATGAGTAAATCTGCCTCTACCCATTACTGGATCATATTTTGGAGCTTCCATTTGCTGTTATCGTATTGCTCTTCCATCAAAACTAAACTAAACAAAACCATTTTTAAAAGCTAAGCACATCAATGAAAGAACCTGAAACGTCTCCCAATAAAGGTTCCATTTTCAGTACAGAGTAGTCTTTATCTGGTGGAAATAAGAACCATTTCAAGTATGAATTAGTGCCTATTGTTTCATACACGTTTTGTGCATAGAGATAATAGAAGAACAAACTGGATTCTTTAGCAACAAAGCCTGGAATAATCTTTGAACACTATTTATTTAATAACTGCCAAAGTCTGTTTTTCCAAGTATGACAGCACAAATAATACGCTTATACTGATTGCTGAGTATTATCTGTCATTGACACAATATTGACTATTTTACTTAAAACCTACAGATCTACAGATGTGTATGGAATGCTGAATTTCTGAGCAATTTAATAGTATAAAATGAAATGTTGAGCAGAAATAAGAGTGGATATATTTATGCCATCTAACTTAAAATGAGTTTTCTGCCTGCATAGCTATATAGGATTATCAAAATTCAAAGCTGAAAGTACTTCATGTCTATAGAATCAGTAATCCTTGCAACCTTCTCTAAAACATGTCCATAAGATTATCCCCAGATTATGCATTTGCCAAAACTGCATCACTGCAAATTCTGCCAATTTCATCAATCATTCCTTCGTTATGGGTATTTCAGAGTCTTTCCATCTTTGTGCATATAATAATCTCACTGCAGTTACTATGCGTAAAAACGACAAATCTTTCACAAATCTCTTCTTGTTGTCTGTCCATTAGTCCCAGAAAGAAAAGTTCTGGTTCAGTTGAATACTAATTTTTTTTAAAAAATCTCTAAATCACTATATGTATTTGAATCCAAACATTTCTATTTTTTTTTTACAAGGCAACCAAGCATGATAAAATGATTCTTCAGGTTTTCCATCTTTCCAACATAAATCTGAAGTACCTTCATGCAGAATTTTTCTGGTATCATATACCAATGGTATGTCATTTAAACATTTTTTTCTTTTTTAAATTGTAACATAATATGGAAGTCCTTTCAATCAAATGTTTTCCCATTGTTCCATGTGTAAGTTATAACCAAAATTCTTAGCTCATTTTATCATACATTCTTTAATTTTTCTTCTGTTTCAGACTTCAACACAAAGGCATCTCCATTGAATTGTGGTCCTCTTAGCTTATTTGAATAAGTAAAGCTATGGATGGAGTTTTCCATGAATGAATGGAACAAGCTACCAAAGCAGAGTTCATCCACTTTTTATTGTGGGTTCCATCAGCTGGAACTGGGTGCAAAACTGTGGTTCCCAGGGGAAATATATACATTTAGGATTTAACAAATTAAATATGTAATTAGAAAGCACGTTATTTTTGCTATGATGTGGGATCAATCAATCAGAATAGAGCTGGAAGGGACATTGGAGGTCTTCTACTCAATTCAATTTCAAATTTATTGGTCACATACACAGTCATACATGGTATGATATGCAGTGAAATGCTTACGCAACTGCGGGTAAGTTA
>JANHFJ010003818.1:238694-251474 GCA_032468195.1 Cerberus rynchops
AAACAATCTGGCAAACAGCCTCTAGTCCACGAGTCATGAAGGAGCCGTAATTGCCCACCCCTGCTCTAGACAAATTGTGCCATCTCAAAAATAGAAACTTTTTTTTAAAAAAAAAATAAGTTTCTTGATAAAGACTGGAAATCCCATCATCTGATCTCTTGATTTCTGAACTGGCAGATTTGCTAACATGTCTCTCAGCAGCTCCGAGAATGATATTTTATATGCTAGTTGTGCAACAATTAAAAATGTTTCTGAGAATGTGTTATCACAATTCAAAGACCTCTTGTACAGTGACACAAATGAACAGTATAAAGCTTAGAGCCAACGGTAGGGGTGTCAAGCTTGTGGCCCATGGGCCGGATGCATCATGCACTGGCCACGAACACTCCCAGTTTAGCGAAGGGGAAAAAAGTCACAATACATCACGTGACAATGCTGTGAGTTTGACATCTCTGGCCAACAGTATAAAAATAAGAATACTACCTCAGGCTCAGTCTTGCCTTGAATTGTCACCCTTGGCAAGCCAATTTCCATAAAGAAATTTAAGCAGTGGGGTAAGACACAAATTCAAAAGTGATAGTTCAACAAGCACTCCAATATGCAAAGTTTGCAAATAATAAAACTCATTTGTTTACATAAAGTCGGCATAAAAAATCCTAACACACTGCACCAGTCTGTTTCCCAACCTTAGCCATTTTAAAATCCTGGCAGGGGTATTTGGGGTGGTTGAAGTCTGCACACCTTAAAATAGCTAAAGTTGAGAAATAATGCACTAATACCTCTGTTTTCTTCATGCGTTGAAGAATACACAACTCTTGAGCTTCTGCAAAATAAGAAACACCTTGAAACACTGAAGAAATAACCAAGAATGTCCAAACAGAGCCCATCCATGTGGCATTGTTGCCCCAATCAGTGCACCCTGCCTTCTGAAAAAATTTAAGGGTGTCTGTTAGGAATGTAAAACTAACAATAGTTGGATAGGCAATATATAAACCAGAATTGTTACTTTAAGGTTTATTACTTTGTCTTTAAGTCTATTACAGCTTTAAGGGAAATGGGATTGGCTGCTGATTCCTCAAGCGGCAATAAGAAGAAGACAGAATCACTTGTGATTGTGGGTTACTGGAAGAGGATTGCTAGAGTGTGGATTGCTGGTTGAAGGTTACTGAATGCAGGGTGTTCATCACTGAAGAAGAACCTTATGTTAACCAGCTTGTATATTGTGAGTGTACTGATTGCATTGAACTGTATATTTGTTAATGGACTTTGAGATCCTGAACTGAACTGTTTGAAGACTGACTGACTTGACTGTGTATGACTTCGGACTGACTGATGGACATTGCTAAACCTCTATTTCCATTAAAGTAAAAACCTATTTTACTACTCAGTGTAACTGTATAGTGTTTTGTGTATTATACCACACCACTCTCACAACGTTCCGCTGTGTACTCGTTCTCCAAATGGAGGACCATACTTAACACACTATTTCCAGGGCGGCCCTGCAGGACGGATCTAAGTACCCCATGGGACAGATCCAGCCCCCGGGCCTTGAGTTTGACACCCTGCTGTAGGACAAAAATGAAGCCAAAGAACAGTGGGAAACCCAATCTGTCTGTCCTCCAGAATTCTCCGGACAGCATGGCATCACTGAGAAGGTTGGGAGTGGAGACCCATATAAGGTTTAGAAAAGCTACTTTGAAATATAACCTCCTCCTTGTATAACTATCAGGAGCCGATCATATAGCACTCGTCACTGTACAACGTCCTGCTCTCTTATGCCCTTAAACTAAGTACATGTTAATATTTATCACAGTGCATATGTAGTGGGAAAAAGCATGCTTCTGGGTATGTGTCACTGAATTACCTTTAATTCTAAACATTAATGTAGCTCTCATGATTGACGGATGCAAACTCGGGCAATTAGGCAAACCTCACTTGATCAGCAGCATACTATTATCTTACCACGAGACTGCACCATTTCTATTTCACCAGTCGCTCTCAGAGTCCTTAACATTTCCACACATTAACTACCATTTTTTTTTCTTGTCTTGTCTGTTCTTTGTTTGTAGGAAAGGAAAGGTCATGGAAGAAGGATCAATGATGGGGTTTTTCTATCCCGTCTTATGTTTTCCCTCTTCTCTAGGGCTGAAAAAAAGATGTAAGCTCTCAATCCATTCCTTCACAACAACCAGCCTGCCTTCCACTGAGGACCTATATACTGCACAGGTCAAAAAGAGGGCTGGGAAAATATCTACAGACTCTTCACATCCTGGGCATAAACACTTTCAACTCCTCCCCTCGGAATACTGCTACAGGACATTACATGCCAAAACAATTAGACACAGTTTTTTTCCTTCATGCCATCACTCTGCTGATTCCCACAATACTGTCTTATGTCTAAGGATATTTAGCCATGTAGTACGGGCATATTACTATTATCCTTCCCATCTTTTCTACTACCTTCTCTTATTGGTATCATTGTTATGGTTATATTACTTTGTTGTTTGTATCTACACTGCACTAGAGCCAAATGCTTTGTGTGTCCGATCACACTTGGCCAATAATCCTGCTCAGCTTTGCTCTGCTCCGTTCACACTGGTAGTTGGAAAGTCATTTGTCTTAAAGCAAACACTTTGCTGGGTTTTTATTTTTTTTAAATTAAGTGAATTACATAGGGGAGGACACAAGAGGGGAAAAACACCTGGTGCTGCTCCATTAATATCAAGGGCATCAACCCCAGTCTATTGCGTTATCATTGGCTTTCAGTATGCACTTTGTAATAGAGTAAGTGCCAAGAATATTTGATAGGCACAAATGGAGGTGGGGGGAAACCGAAATAAGAGAAACAAACATCTCATTTGCCCATTTAGAGTAATGAACATAAATTTAATGCCTTTGTGCATTCTCTTGGGTAAGCCTGAAAAAGACAATGTGCGCAAAGGACATAAATAAGCAGTGCCACACGAATGAAGATGACTGTTTAGAGTTCTACATAAAATGTTCACTGGGAGGAAACACAAGTTCCATGTGGAGTCTTGACTCAATAAAAAGCATTCAGGAAGTTTAAGCATCCCCCTTCAAAGCTATCCACTTTAAAACAGTTCATCTTTACCTTTCTTATACACAAAACTGCTAAAAATGTCAGCCTGCCCTTTGACTGGTGGCAATTAGGGAAAAAATATATATACGAACAGGAACAGAAGCCTTGAAGACTAGAGGAGAGAGAAGAGATAAGTATTTTTATTATCCTATAATTCAGTTGCTTCATGTCTTAATCGACCCATCTGGTTGGACCCATCCAGTTGCTTAATGACCCAATGGACCTCACTTGCCTTCAACTGGATTCTAGCCACCTCTTTGAGTTCTTATGTTTACGTTACCAGCAATAGCATCTAGCCACCTTCTATCTGTCTATTTTTCTATTATCTCTCATTTTTTGAAGCATCGGGGTCTTCTCTAGTGGCTTTTCCCTTTCATTACATGTACAAAATAGTTCAATTTTAGCTTCATCATTTCCAATGAGCAGACTAGTTTTATTTCAGCTAATACTGAATGAGGTTTTTTTTTTCTCCCCCTTGAAGTCTATTCCCAACAATTTTCTCCAGCGTTACCATTTTTCGCTCAGCCTTCCTGATGGTCGAGCTTTCACAGCATTATGTGACAACTGAGAAAATCAGAGTCTTGAAAAATAAATATCGCTATTATCAGTATGATGTCTCTAAAATTTAATCATTTGCCTAGATTTCCCAAGTAGTAGACATCTTTTTATTTTACAACTACACCTTTTGAGCTTGGAAAAATTAATTTGTCAGCACTTCTCTCTGCTGATCTGCATTCAGTTGACACCCCTAGTTTTTGTTAACTTCTAATTTCTCATCCTTATCAGCATTTGAGGGGCCTGGGAGATTTGTTTTTTCCTTATAAAATTTTCAAAACTGGTAGAACCTCTTAGTTATAACATGAAAAATATCATAGCAGAGAAGAATGGCTCCTAGTCACATTATCACTTGCTGTATTATTCCAACTGGAAAATACTGCTATACCTAAAATCTTTAAGAGTAGCTACTCTTTCAAAATATATTGTGATTGTTAGTAACAATCACAATGTTAGTAACAATCACAGGAAAGCATGCACTGAAAACATTTAGCCAAAGCCAAAATGTAGCCCATTTGATTCTGGCATATTACACTGAGTGAATCAAACCAATTGTGTCTTATTAAAAAAATATACAATTAAGGCCTCGGGGATGAACCAAGTGCCTAACACCAGAAATAACAATAATTTAAAAAACCCCAGATATCGTACTTTCACTCTATATAAAACAACTCTTGTACAGTTATAAAGTTCCCTTCTCATCCTTATGGATGGTATGTGTCTTCCTCAATTCCAGATCTTCTACAGAGGCCTGGGAGTTGGAGGCCTCTGAGCAGTTCCAAGTTCCATTGTTGTTCCTAGACTGCACTCTTCTGGATAGAGAGCTCTGATGTTTCTGGGATCTGTTAGAGCCACTCTTAGAGCCAGCTTAGGGGTCATAACTCCAATGCTCCTACCACCACTGGGATCACTTTGGCCTTCATTCACTGCAACCTCCTTTAGGCCTTGGTACTTCTCCAGTTTCACATACTTCTTCTTGATGTCACTGTTACTTGGCACTGCTATATCCATCTCCACTTCTGTCTTCTGGTCCTTGTCTACTGACATGATCTGGAATTTCCACAGGATCTTAGCCCTGTTATTCTCCATGACTTCCTCTGGAATCTCCCATCCGGATCAGACAGGGTCTAACCTACTGTGCAGATGTTCCTATATACAATACAGCTACTTGCTTGTGCCGTTCAGTGTATGTTATTCCTCCATACATCTTACATCCTGCCACAATACTTGTATTGTCTCTGAGGCCTATCTCCATAGTCTGCATCTGTCCTGTCCTGTCTAGTATGGTAGACCCTTGCTTCTATGGATCTGGTGCTTAGCGCCTGTTCTTTTCATGTTATGATTAGCACCTTAGTGCTGTCTTTTAGTCTAGCCCTTTCCAACCACTGATAGGATTTCCCAAAGTCTTGTCAATTCAGCTATCTGCCGATGGTACATCCCATGTAGGGTCTTGCCACGTCACTTGCTCTATTTGATCTTCCTCCCATGCCTGCTGCTGCCTCAAGCATTTTCTCAGCAGCTCAGCTTTGGGTGCCATCTTATTGATGTACTCCTGAACATTCTAGGTTTCATCCAGGACAGTGAGTTTCATCCTCAACCAGATCCTGTCCACCTTTTTTCTGTCTGGTGTGCAGTCTCTGGGTACTGGACTTGGGCTGGAATCCTCTGTACATTGTACAGAAAATCCAAGTTTTCATTTGGCAACTTCTGGGTCCCCTGTTGGCCAGCTCATTATACTGGCAGGGTATCTGATGACTGGCAGGGCATATGTGTTGATGGCATGGAAATTGTTCTGCCCATTGATCTTATCAGGAGTTGCCTTATCCTTTGATGGTAAATGGATGTTGCTATCTTCCTTGCCTCCCAATAGTAGTTCCTATGTGTCTGTGTATGTGTGTACATGTGCATATAGATAGAGATATAATTCTGTCTTCCTCTCTCTCTTTAACATAAGAGAATATGTAAATATGTAGCTCAAGGTTAAACTGTTGATTTCTTGGTACTTTGTGTGTTTGGCACCCCCCTCCCCGCAAATCTGTTATTAGCTAATATCATCAGCATAAGAGAGTGATGATGCTACTTATGTGGTACTGACACACCTATAAGAAAAAACCCAATAGAGAAATCACCAAAAACTACACACATCTACACTGTACACATACACAACACACCTCTTTAACAATAGTCTCTATAATTTGGACTAAAAAAATAGAAGTGCAGTTTGCACATGCTGAATATACAAACAGGTCCGTGATTTCTGTGCATATCGGGTTCTAGGGAAAAAAAATTTCCTCAGGAATATCACGAAAATTCCCGAGGATATTCAATTACATGATTTGGAAATCATAATGAAATAACAAATTATACTAATAAGCACCTCACATCTATCCTGTGCAGAGATTGATATGTCTCCAGTCCTTCCTGTTTCAAAAATTAGTGAAAAGAAGCTTGTAAGCAACAAACTAAATTGAAAAAACGACGACAGAAATACTGGATTCTGCTCTCTGTTGCTAGGCACCATGTCATGTGTAGATACTGCAATGAAACAAGCTCAAAAGCAGATGTAGATATTTGTCCTAATGAACATAAAAACCTGATTAAAACCAAGAGATGGACAAACTATTACAACAGTTCGGTCCAAGTTGCTCAAAATGCAATTCAAGTTGTGGATTCTCACCCTGTTTGGGTCACTGACATTCAATTCTTTTCTGAGCATCCCTCTCTGTGGTAGTGTTTTTCAGGATATGAAAATGCTGCTATTTTGGAATACAAAACCCAGTAGCAAATTAGTCCTGTCCTGAATGGTAAAAAGGGAAAACATGGGGTTTTGTGTCCCTGAAACTATTCCCCGGATCCTTGCAAAAGAATTATCACCTGACTACCCACTGAATATCTTTACTTTAGAGCAGGGGTGTCAAACTTGATTGCATTGAGGGGCGCATCAGGGCTGTTTGACCTCGGGGGGCTGGCGTGGGTGTGGCCAGCTCAACATCACTCATGTCGGGGGCGCCGGTGGTGGCCCGAACACTCTGCCAGAAAAAGCGGGCTCCCGAGCTCCGTTTTCAGCTGCCATGGCCTCCTGTAACCCTCTGCCAGCGAAAACGGAGCTTGGGAGGGCTGTGGGCGGCCCTCCTGAGCTCTGTTTTCACTGGCAAAGGCACTGTGGGCCGATCTGTTGCTGTTTCCAAGGTGATCCCGCAGGCCAGATCTAAACACCCCGCGGGCCGGATCCGGCCCCTGGGCCTTGAGTTTGACAGCCCTGCTTTACAGCAACAGTTAATACAGCAATATTATTGAAGACACAGGAATAGAAGATGGCGGCTCTCTTAAAAACAATGTCTATCACATATATTTTAAAATTCTTCTGTGGGATGGAAGGATAAAAGAAAAGTGAAAACAACAAAATGTGTCTTATGATGACATAAATACTTGGGTCAGATTTGGTACATGTGGACAAATTTTGAATCAGGATGTCACAATACATGTCATTTTGGTGCACTTAAACAGACACCTATGCCCTGAAATCCTACCAATTTAATTTGTTATATTTAAATGGCTATTGCACTCTAGTCCAGCAGCATAACAGAGCTTATGTCAGTGTGGTGCACAAATCCGCTGCATACTACACTATCCTCCTGACTAATTCCTTTTACACGTAATTTTTATTTCAAGTTTTCAAGAGGCTATAAAAATAGCACAAGCTAATACAGAATAAAGAAAGAGAGAGAGAGAAAAGACAAAAGTACAGAAAGGTAAAAAGAACTAGAAGGAATATGCTTCGGATTTCCTTTCCAGCAAATACGATGACAAAATTATCTCTTACTCTGTGATTACAAAAAGCCTCACTTTTTTCTTCTATCCTTTTTTTCCCTAATAAAAATAAGCACAAGTGCATTTTTTTTTGTTTCTTGCAAAAGCCTCTAAGTTTTCCAGTCTATCATAAATGTAGATATTGTCTTTTCTCTAATCAAGGAATTCAATTTAGCCATCTCTGCAAATTCCATCATTTTCACCAGCCATTCCTCTACAGTGGGTAATCTCAAACCTTTTCCCTTTTGAGCAAACATAATCTCATGGCAGTTGTCCAATATTAAAACAAAGTTCCATGGCTTTTTTTCTAACTGTCCCTTCAGACCAACTGATACTTCAGGTTCTAGTCTTATTGTTCTCCCTGGCTGATTAAACTGGCTAGGATGGGACTGGCTGTTTTATTAAGAGAGGTGATCAATTGTTACTTGTAGAAGGAATGCTTTCTTCTGGGACTGAAGGAGGCAGTAAGACTAGGTTTATCAGCTAAAATCCAGATGACCACTAGATACACATTTCACTGCATTTCGTACCACTGTGCATCTGATGAATAAAATTTGATTTAATTTTATTTAAGATAGGAACAAAAAGGTAGAGTTTTGGAACCTCGTTTAGGCTAGTGCAGATCTTGTAGCACAGATTTGGTAGCCCAAAAACCAGGTCTCATCTGGACAAAAAAAAAATCTTCTCCCAGAGAATTATAAAACTATCTGGAAGTATCAAACACAGGTAGTCAATGACTTACAACAGTTCACTCAGTGACTGTTCAAAGTTACCACAGCACTGAAAAAAGGGACTTATGATCATAACTCAGGGTTGTTCAGGGTTATAACCTTTGAAGCATCCCTATGATGATGTGATCAAAATTCAGATGCTTGGCAGGTGGGTCCTACAGATGACCATTGCTGCATCCCCTGCGTTCAGCAGTTTATTTTAAGTGGTCTTTCATATTAGATTTGTGAGTCTGTTTTTTTTTAAAGTCATTTGGCCTAGAAATGGTTGAAGAAGCCAGAACCTTGTACCACGAAGAATATTTAGAAGTCGCGTGATGGCAAACCTATGGCACGGGTGCCACAGGTGGCACACAGAGCCGTCTTGCTGGGCACACAAGCTGTCAGCCAACTTACCTCCAGTTGAGCATGCGCATGTGCGATTGCAGAGACCCAGCTGGTCTTTGGGCTTTTGCTGTGCATGCACGCGATTGCAGCAGGAAATCCAGCTGGTCTTCAGAACTCTCCTGTGCATTCACATGTGATTGCTCATGTGTGCATGAGTACCTGTGTGCAGTGTGCATGCATTGCACATGCAAAAGTTGCACATGCAGCGCACGTGGAAGAGCCGCATACAAGTGAGGATGGTACGTGCAAAGCACATAGTTTTCAGCACTCGGTAAGTAAAAGGTTCACCACCACTGGCATAGATGCTTTAAAAGAGAGGTTTTGCAATGCAAGATCATTAAAACAGCCATGTCTTTTTCTGAAGGCTTTCTACATTGTTTCTGGCTGCCTCTCAGCCCCTTCTTTTGAAGGATTTGCACAGTCCACTTTCACACTAAGGTGCTTTGCTGTTGGTTGCATTTATATTCTCACCTTTTAAATCTAGCAAACTAGGCCATGCATATTCTTTGGATCCATGATCCATGAATCATGATTGCTGAAATGAAAATTCATGTATACAAAGTGCAGCAAAAGGACCTTGAAATTCAGGAAACAACGCTATCCTCTATTGCAATTATAAGTATACAGAGATGCCATGATGGGGCAATTTCAGGGTCTTTTAATATCTAGGTGACATGGCATTTCATGCATGCCCAAGAGCTCACTCGGATACAAGAGTACTTTTAGACAATATTGTGAAATTTCTAGCATACTGTTTTCCATGTGATTCTTTTCACAGAATGAGGCATAAGTAGACACCATGCACATAAATCAGAAGTACCTTTAGGTAATCCACATTGGCTTTTCCTGGCTCAACGGGAGGCAACACCATCAATTTTTCAGTGAAATAAGTGGCCAATTCTTAGATTTCAAATTGTAATGCAGGTATTTGTTATTCTGTATAATGAAGAAGCTTAGCTAGAGAGGGAGAGAAAAAGAGATGGATTTTATGTCATTGACATAAAAGCTGAGCGTTACTGTTGGAAGATTCACAGGCAAGGGCTACTTTGAACTAATATATAGACAGAAACAGCTCTGATCTGATAAATCTGATCCTTTAATGTAGAAATTTGGGAATAAAGCCCATAGGAAGAACTCTCTAATAGTAAAGTTCTTGAGAATAAACATAGTTTGGATTTAGATTATAAACACAACTTTAAGAAAACTGCAAATTATCCAAGAAGTCGGGGATAATTTCAAACTCAAGCAAGGTAGCACATGACATCCCTTTGAGGCTTTGAGACAACTTTGACTGTTGTCTGGAAATATTTTCTTAATCCTTGTGCTGAGCCACCCTCGCCTCCTAAGTACTTGATAAACTGGGGTAAGTTAACACCTCGATTGATTGATGCGGGGTCTGTTTCCCAGGCTTCAATCACTTCCCTGGCTGTTTTTGCGCCTGCTCATCCAACAATCTTAATAGCTGTAAAATTGAATGTACGTCTTTGTTTATTGCAATGTGAGGCTACCAGTGAGCTTGGGTCTCCTCATCTGACCATTTGCTTGCGCTTTTGCCATCTGGTATTTGTTTCCCCTCTGTCTGTCCTACATAATCATAGGGACATTTTCTTAATTCATAAAATTTGGTATCCAATCTCCACATAATATAGAGGGAATAGGAAATGGCCTTGAAGCTCAGGAGGAAGAATCACTATGAAGACAGCCATCAGATAAGAGAGGCCAGAGCCCCTCTGTTTTCTTTAAAACTGAATCACCTTGCCGTGCTTAAAAAAAATATTCAAAGCAATATTTATATGGATACAAATAGTCTTCATTCAGCAACTACCTCGTACAGTGACCCTTTTTAGTTTTGACAAAATTCTGTTGCTTAGCAACCAGCATTGATGAAAAAGTAACTTTGAGATCATTCTTTTCATTTTTGATCTTTGCACATCTACAAAGCGAAGGAAAGTAGAAGTAAAATATAAGCCTAAGAACCATCATTTCCCATTGTGGTCAGTAAATGAGGACTACTGGTATACAAGGCACAAAACCAAGAATTAAGAAATAATGATTTATAGGGGGAAAATCTAGCATTTAAAAGACCTGTAACTATTCAACCTGTACCCTGGCCAGCTTCTAGATGAAGGATGCTAGGGTACACAATAGTCTTGCGGAAATAGAAACATCTGTTTTATTGACCTTAATTACTTATGTATCAGCCCAATATGGTAGACCAGACTAAGAAACCATGCCACAGAAACCAGGACCTGCTTTTTTTTTGCAGCAATCAAAGAATCTTGTTAAGTCTGAATGTGGTCTCCCTTCCTTCTTTCATAGTTAGTTCTCAACTTATGATCTCAATTGGGGCCAGAATATCCATTGTGAAGCAAGGCAATTGTTAAGTAAGTCATGCCTGGTTTTATGATCTTTTTGCTGGGGTTGTTAAGTGAATAATTGCATTTGTTAAGTGAATGATATAATTGTTAAGTAAATCCAGCTTCCCCAATTGATTTTGCTGGCTGGAAAGTCGTGGAGGGCAATCACATGATCTCCAGGTACTGTGCCCATCTTTAATGCATGCTGTTGCCAGGGGCCCAAATTTTGATTGTGTGCTCATGGGGCATACTGCAACAGTTGTAATTATGAGTACCTGTTGTAAGTCACTTTTTCAGAGCTTCCAATGGTTACTAAACAAATGGGTGTAAGCCGAGTATTATCTGTATCTTTGTATGATGTAGGGAGAAGGTTTTCTGAGATGTTCACTCAAACTAATTCTTTGGCCTGGGCTCAAGCCCTCTTATCTGACAGCTGCCCTCAGTAGTGGCTGATCCTCCAGTCTTCAAGACCATTACTCTGCATTATGTGGCCGAATGGATGCCAACTATTATGGATTGATAAAATACTTCCCGTCAACAATTAAGATGAGAGGGCAACAAAGGCACATCAACTTGTGCTTTGCATAAATTTATCCGTTGTTTTCTCCATCTGCATCTGTCCTAATCTAAACTTAATAATGCTATATAAGACCAAGACAGCAGTTAGTTTTTCTTTCCAAATGGATGAGTTTCTCCAGCTTAATATAAAATGATAACAATGCTCCTAATTCATTTTTCATTCAACATTATGAATTAAATTTAGTATACATTATGATCCTGCAGATAGACTTTCAGCAGTAATCTCTCATTTACTCAGTTTTTTTTTTATTATAACTCCCTTGTCAGCAATTATTCTTTTGGTTTTTTTGTTCACCAGCTGTTAGATCTCCAAGTGTGTATGCATTTTTAGATGGAATCGAAAGACAGACTCTAATCTTTTCGTGCAATTTTTCCCCCCCTGAAGCAACAACCATCTAAATGCCTTACTATTCTGACAATGTTGTATATATCTGTTTCAGGTAAAAAGTTTCAGGTAAAAATCTAATCTCAGAATGAGCTAGAGTTAGTTTGGAACTTATCCCTGCAAACTATGAGCTCATGAATGATTACCCAGAGAAGACCAGCTGAAAGGAATAGTGCAGGATCCAATCTGGATCGGTCACTGGGACCAGAGGTTTAGTCTTCCAAGCTTTCAGACTCAGGCTGGAGCCTGAACTGAGGGGATTTCTCTCTGGCAGAGTGTGTGTTTTGGGCTATTCTGTGCATGGTATTTATATGATGCCTGATTGTGTATGGCTTTTCATGTTGATTGGGCTATGGATGGCTGGTTATTAAGTCATTGGCTTTCATTTCCTTTTCAAGTTCAAGTTTTATTTGTCACATATCTGACATGCAGTGAAATCCTTATGTGACTACAAAATCGAGGAAAGCAAGGGGAATAGTCTGTACGAAGGATAGGGATAAGGATAAGGATAGAGAGCAGTTAGAGGGAAGTGAACACAAGTAGAGAGAGAAGGAGAAGGAACAGAGATGAAATACAATGTCTGCTGTTATGACCAGTGTCCATCTGGCGCCACCATCTCCACATCAGGTCTCGGCCCTCTCAGTCCTCGGCTGTTTTTCAAGGCTACTGCCTTTGCCTTGGTAGGTCTTGGCCCACTCAGTCCTCGGCTGTTTTTCAAGGCTACTGCCTTTGCCTTGGTAGGTCTTGGCCCCCTCAGTCCTCGGCTGTTTTTCAAGGCTACTGCCTTTACCTCAGCGCCTCTCACAGCCTCCACCTCAGCGATCTCTCGGGTCCTCCGCCTTAGCTTCTCAGTGGCTTCTCAAGGCCTCCTCCTCTGCC
>JANHFJ010003820.1:21316-34589 GCA_032468195.1 Cerberus rynchops
TACCTTAACTTACCCGCGGTTGCGTAAGCATTTCACTGCATATTGTACCATGTATGACTGTGTATGTGACCAATAAAATTTGAAATTTGAATTTGAAATTTGGAACTTAAAAATCCAAGTCTTTATGATTTTATCATTTTCTCCACCACCTAGTGTAGAAGGGCTTCATTACAAGTTTGAGATAACTTATTAGTCCCTTTCATGTACAATAAATATTTGCTAGAAAGGTGCCAAATGGGGAGGAAAAGAAGAAAAATAAAAGAAAAAAAGTTTTTCATTCACAAATATACTTTTTCAATGTAAGGTTTACATTATGATACTTGATTTATAGAACAAGATACATATATAACATACAGTATATGCACTATATATATGTTACATATACTGAAATTATTATACAAGTATGAGTTTTTTATTACGGTTTTGTATATCGATGAAGTAGCTCCCTTTCTTTGCAGAGCCACACAGTTGTCCTCACCATCTGCCTCACATAGTGTCTGTTTGAAATTATGCAACCTCAATTTATAACGTATCGTACAGCCACATGATTTCCACTTGGATACTCTGCAGGTGGCGTGCATTCATGATCACTGCAGTATCCCATAGTCACATGATCCCTATTTGAGCATTTTGCAATAGGCACAACATTTGCAGTTCCATGATTACCAAACCATTTCCAACTACCGTGTGACAATCACAGTTAATAAAGAAGGCAGAACTAAAATTGTAAATCATACCCACATGGTATTTTGCTTAATGACCAAACAGGAAGTGTGAAGTGTAAGGTTGTCATGGTTATGTGATTTTCCACTAAATGACCATAGCATTTGGTGTTGGATTTACCGATCCCAATTTTGGTTGCTAAGTGAGCACTTCCTGCATTCATGTGGTATAATATCCAGTCACAAAAGCAGTACCAATCTGAGTATAACAGAAATCTTGCTCCCCTTAAATACATCTGATGTGCTTGTCTTTCCAAAACTTTACTGAAAGTAATAATACCAGAGCACAGAGTCTAAAGAATCTAACATTAGGATGCCTAGAAAAATATATTTTTGTAGTTCTTCCTATCTGTATTTCTGAATTAGAGAACTCTTTCTTGACCCAGTCCTAGTGTTATGGCCTAGCATTCTTTTGTGTCATCCTGCTATACATAATACTCATCTGTTGTTTATTGTTACAATAAGAATGTTTTTAATCCTTATGGCACAAGTTAAAGAGGTTTATTATTACAAAATTGGGGTTCTTTCCAGAATAGGCCAAATTCTACTTCCATTTCAAAACACTGTTTAGTTCTTATGGAAGAGATAAAGTTTTTCTTTCTGATATGATCACAAGGATGATATGAATTTGTGGAGAATAACTGCCCAACTGGTGGGATTTATACCTGTGTTTATAATTTTTAAAAATATTTTTATTTGGGTGGGACTCTTAAATTTAGAATCACCCTTCTTTCAAGCAAAGATTGTATTATTATAAAGTATATCCATATTACTGAGAGAATGGACTACATGAATTTTAAATGTCTAGTTAAACTATTATATTCTGCTGAAGTATTTAGTTGGATCAAATTGTAACTTTTTTTCTTTTTTTCCAAAAAGCCAAACAAAATTATTGGTTATAAATTATTAAAAACATTCTTGAATGGAAAATACTTATGAAATGTTCTTGCAAAAATATTGTTTGTGGATAAATTAAAGAGAGTATGGAATTCATTAAAAATCAAACATATGGTACCAACAATGTTTCTTTTAAACCTGAACATTATTATGGTTGCTGGCATATTTGCTGCTCTTCCAGTCCTGTTTTTCCTCTCCAATCCTGTGCCATGTTTTGGTCATTTGTTTTGGAAGAGAAACACTGATCACTACTGAAGATTGGAAAAAGAGCTTGGGGTCAAAGGTCGACACAGTAAGGGAGTTTGCTCTTTAAGAGGTTATCTTTGGATCTGCAAAGCCAAAGTGTAATTGGGTTCTGTGATGTGATTTTAGTGTGTAATTGTATATGATCTTGGCTAGTTTCAAAGACAAGGTTGGAAGATTTTTTTTCACTGGTTGTGACAGCAGTTTTGGACCAACTTTGAAAGCCTCTGACGAACAATTTTGTTATTTTACCAGGAGAGATGATAATAAATCATAAACATATAGTTTGATTCACTTTAATTGTGTGTTTAATAAACTGATTATAATGAGGACTGTCCTACCTATTATATTTGAAGAGGTACTGTGTGTGGAAATGAAAACACCAACTCTACAGAGCATCACTGTAAACAACTCTCATTTTTCATTGTTTTTGAACATTAGTTCTGTTACACATGGAGTAATTTCACATCTTTATTAACTCTACATGATCTTTCTCTGTTAAATGAATTTGTCCTAGTTTCTCTCTTTCTCTCTCTCTGTCATTTGGGTTGATCAGATTTAGCAGCTCTATTTTTTGTCTTTTTTTTTTTTCTTATCCAAACAACGTGAAACAAACATTTCCTATTGTTTTAGTTGTTTAGGCTTTTCTTGATTAAGCTATCACTGCTGTCAGTTATACTCTTATAAGCCCAGTTGGATCTATTTCATGTTAAGAAAAAGCTCAGATAAATCCAGGAAAGCTTACTGTTTATCCAATGTGAAAATAATTACTCAAAAGTGTTATTCTTAATCCAGATAATTAGAGTGAGGAAGGAAAGATCAGTGTCATTGTGAATTATGCCCTGGCAATTGACTCTTGGTCCTTGTAAGTTTCAGGTGAAGATGTGAATGGATAAAGGTTAGATTAACCATAATCCAAAGTAGCTGCAACCTTAATCTGTTATGATACAAGGATGATCAGTTAAAAAGACCTGGATTGTGGGATTGTTTCTGGTTGGATAAGATGCTGCTCAACTGGGACTCATCTTAAAACATGCTTAGTACCATGTCCCTGCAGCTGTAAGCACTTCTGCACGGCTGCAGACTCTCACAGCTCAGAGGCAGCCAACTTTTACTGGCCCCATATGTTGTATTTGGTAATATTACACTACACAGTAGTAGTATCTGTGTTTTGAATTAACATGCCTTAATGTCAGTGTTATGGGAAAATGGACAAGGACTTCTATATAAAAAGGCATATTTAATGACAAATGTGCTTTGTAGAAAAATGACAATTTGTGCCAATTCTGAGTCATAAGCATCAGTAAAACAATGTACTGTTTGTATGTATTTAATTGTGTTTATTGAATGTTCCACTGCACGGTGACTCTGAATAAATTACAATAAGGAGCAACAGTGTAAACAAAGAAGTAGACACAACATAAATAAATACATCTAACTATAATAGTCATCCAAAATCAACAAGCATCAGAGGCATAATGTAACAGCATGATCTTAAGCAACCTGTAGAATGCAATGAGGGAAGCTTGCTTTAGGACAGGGCTGTCAAACTCGGGATGCATCATGTGTTGCCCCCCCTCCCGCTGCCCAGTTTAGCGAATCCTAATACGTCACGTGATGATGCTGTAATGACATGAGTTTGACACCCCTGCTTTAGGAGGAATGTATTGCAAATGTGGGGACAACACAGAGAAGGACTGTCATTTCTCTTGTACCCTATAGAATTTACAGGGAAGAGGATGGTGGATTATTCCTAAAACGGCCATTCTAGATGGCTGATCTAACAAGAAAAATGAATTCTAGGAAGGCAGCACCAAATATATTATGATATTGCTTCCTTACTTTGCTTTATAAATAAACCAGCCCTTGGAAGTGGGCTCAGAAGTCTATAGGTAACCAATGCAAGCTGAATATTGATATTGACGTGCACTAGCAGGGTTGTTTCTTCTGTGTCTTGCTGTTGCATTCTGGATCAGTAGCAAAGGTTCATTAAGAGACTTACAGTAGTCTCTTCTCTTATAAATTATAATTATTAGTTATTTTCATGTCTGAAGAAGTGATTTTGTATGTTATATGTTTCTATTGTTTATGTGCTTTATTATTAGAACATTGCCAAAAACTAAGAATCCAAATTCAGACTCGGTTAGTTCTTTTTTTTGCCAACAACTTTATCATTGTCCAGTTACAGTTAAAATGGGCAAGGGATATATTATTTTATTTCCCAGTATTTAACATTATCTTCAGTATTATCTAGATTGTAATGTATCATGTTTGCAGTGATTTTTAAGGTATATTATGTCTCATAGTATGCATAATAAAGTTTTTTTTTAGAAAAGCATCAAGTGAAAAGTATTTTCCAAATTATTTTTGAAACATAATTGCATGCATTTGTGGAGATGAGGTCTGTTCCTCGTTGTTGGTGCTTCCAAAAATGGCCCTTCAGCAAGCATTGTGCTGAGCTGAACATAGGACAACCAATTTTAGGCTTGGGTGACAAGTCAATCAGTTAATTGCTGTCACAACCAATGCATCAACAGCCACATACAGTGTTGTGACAAGACATTGAAATGATGGGTGCCTAACAATGGTTAAAAATAGAGTTAACAAAGAAAATAATTTAGGAGAACCAGGAATGAAATTTTAGATAAATCTGAAAAATAACATAATGTAGTGGTCAAGATGCTGAATTAAAAATGAGGAGGCCCAGGTTCTCATCTTACCTTAGCCAATGAAGTTCACTGGATAACTTTGCATCAGTCCTTCTTTCTCAAACCAACTTACCTCATAGAATTATCATGGGAAAAGCATACAAATACAATATTTACTAAGTCAGCATTACTATTATTCTTCTCATTGTTCCATCACCCCTCCCACCCCCACTATGACTATAACTTGTTGCTTGTATCCTTATGATTTACACTGATTATTGTTTGCTTATTGGTGCCCTATGATAAATTAAATGATAATTAAGTGTTGTATGATTCCTGACAAATGTACTGTTTCCTTTTACGTACACTGAGAGCATATACACTAAAGACAAATTCCTTGTGTGTCCAATCATACTTGACCAATAAAGAATTATAGTCTAGTCTAGTCTAGTCTATTCCTTCAGTTTTTGGAGGAAAGGCAGAATACTGTATATAACTATCAAACAAATTAACAAACTGTTTGTGTCCTATAGAGGCTAAGAGAATGAACTGTGAACTTTCAGCTACACAACTTACTAATGTCTATAAACCTCAAATTTTTCCTCCCCACATCTGTCTAGTAGAAATAATAAAAACCAAATACATTGTTGTATGATTTACTGAAAGCACATGTAATAATTGCTCTGAAATCCTCCCAAAGTGCAATATGAATGCTAAACATTAACTGACCATATAATTAATTGGCATAAACATTATCTGCATTCTTTTCTATTACAAATGTTGATACAAAAGAGTAAATGTTTAGTTTTAGTTGCAAAAAATTTTCATTCATTATCTATTTAATGCTTATAATGATACTGCTTCTGGTAGCACACTACTTTGTGGGTCACAGAGGATGGGTCAATAAAGGGAACTTAATCCTTCTGATGACTTCTGTCTCCCTGAGACATTTACCAAACAAGCTACATTAAATATGTGAGGTGTCTAGTAACAGTATGAAGTAAAATATGAACTTGCTGTGAAAAAATCCGATTGCTAGCTAGACAGAACGATTATTTAATACCCCTGCGTGGCTAGGAAAGAAATAAATACCAAAGACAACCATGGAAAACTGTACAAATTAGTCATAGTTCAATCTATCAAATGTCTCAGATGTTTGTGTTTTATTTGAGGCAGGATAGGCCTGGCCGGAATACTTTGTTCTCCCTTTCATTTTACTACCATAAAAAATAGGTTGATTTTCTTTTTTCTTTTTTTTTTGAAAGAGTGTTGAATTAGCACTGAAAAAAATTGCTACGCTTACACTTAAAAGTAAAGTAAAAATTAGTAGCATTGATTATAAAGGTGGAAATGATTACTAATTCAATCCTTTGGTACTTTGGAGTTCCAACTTAGATCCTTCACAATTAGGTTTAGAAATGGTGTGTTATCAAATCTATACAATGTAAATATATAATTTAACAAAGTACCAGGCTAGAAATTGGGACTATAAATTCTAGCCCAGCCTTAGGCACAAAGGCAGCTGAACATCTCTCAGCCATCGGAAGAAGTCAATAGCAGACCACTTCTGAAAATGTTGCCAAGAAAAGTGCAGGTAGTTGTCCTGGGTATGGCAAGGAGTCAAGGCACAAAATCACATAGCTGTATCATTGTGATATATGGCAGAGGTCCATCTGCCAGAAGAAAGGACATCAAGGTCAAGATAGTTTGCAGTTGTTTCAGCCCAATTAGTTAAACAAGTGGAAAAGACACGAGGGATGTGTAACCTCAAGAAAAGCTTTCATTTTGCAGATATTTTTGTAAGGCCATTTTTACAAGTAGCTATTCTTTGTCAGTATGTTCATAAGAGGGCTATAGTCTTCAGCAGATTCCTGCATTGAGCAGGGTATTGGGTTAGATACCTATGAGGCTCCTTAGAGAATATTATCATTCTAATAATACTATTTTTTGTTTTCCCATCGATCTATTCCAGAAGAAGAGTGATTGCTTATTTATATATACTTTTAAAACCATATCTATTAATTAAGCATATACCTATGTTCCTGAAATTAAAAACCACCTCACTGCTTAATTAACAAATAGCTGAAAGATATTTTATCTTTAAATAGAACTGAACTCCAAAAAGACTTTATCTATTTATTAACATTTCTTGGAATCATTATATTTGGAAACTATATAACTACATAATATAATCAGTCCAGGATACATTGAAGAGAATCTGAAGCTATTATGAAAACAGCCCAGCACTGCTGGATGTCTCTCTCTCTCTCTGTATGAATATGAAGAGGAGTCAATACTTTAATTGGAGAAAGGAAAGATTTATGCAATTGTCATACTTCAGAAGTGATGAGTCAAAAGTGAATGTGAGTAATCACATTACACTTTGTGGTCACTTTAGTTATATAAAGCCTTTTCTCTTGCATATGTATGTCTCTTGGATTATCTTAATCTTTTTTTGTTTTTTGTCATTGTTAATTGAAAGAGATGAGAACACAGGAACCTAAATATGTCAAATAAGATATATTAAAAGTTCAAGCACAGAAAATCATACCTAATCCAACAGTTTTTCAATATAATTTTAAACACTTTTAGATGCAAGTAAATTATGTATAATTTAGTTGAGTTTACTAAAGATGGTAAACTAAAGTCAATGCTCAGTTTATTTACTTCTCACCTTATTTCCATGATAAAACTCAAGTTCCTTCAACACCCAACCAAAATTTGCTTATGTTTCTTTAGTCTTCATCCCATGTATATTCTATATCACTGTGAGGCTCATTCCTGGAATAATTAAACCAGCAAGATAATTCTTATGCCTTGATATGTCATCAACACATATTAATACTTTGTTTAAGAAGCAGTTCATAATGTGAATTTGCTATTTAAACTATAGTGTTAATTCAACAAATTTCATCAAAGTGAGTACAGTAATTTCTGATTAGCTTTTTGAATGGGTTTCCATTTCTGAAATGCCTTCTATTTCAAGTGCTAAAATTATTGATTTTTATGACCAAATGATAAACATAGGCTTTGAATGAATCCAAGCACAAGAATTGTTTTCAGCAATCCATTGCTCATTTTTAGCAATTTAGAGGCTTTCCCACCAACAAAACGGTTTGTCATGATAGTGTATTAAATAATTTCAGTGTATAAATAGGCCACAAACAAGAATTTGGCTCATGAATTTAGTCCTGGATAAAAATTCATAATTTCTTTCCAATTCTATTCCTTTAAAACTACAGAGTAGAATGCTTTGCATTTCTTACCAGCTTAATCTCATTCAGTATATTGTTTCCTTAATGTCCATATTTGCAGTTGGACCTCTGGTTGATTTGTTATTTTTCTCAATAAATTCCATGTTCTGTTTGGTTTTGTTCCTTATCCCAATTGGGGATTAATAGCCTTTTTTTACAAGAGCATGACTATCATCTCTTCTTCATCTTTGAAGTTTATCTGTTTTAATAAATATAATAATTCACACTTTGTGATGTTCCAATGGGACTATGAAAAGGGAATATTTATACTAATTCAATTTTCATAAAAGATTGTGTTCCCAGGTTGAGAAACTAAGGATAAGCTGTTCCAAAATAGATTTGCAGGCTTTCCTTAGTGCCAGCTATATTTTCTCTTGGTTCCTTCTCAATGATCTTCTCTTGGAACGGGCGGTATGCATAGCACTGAATTGGAGGTTATTTGTCCTGTGGGTCCTGAAACTTAATCCAATGGTTTAACTGTAGTGATTCAGTGGTTAGGACAAAAGAATTAATAATCCTTTTGTAACTATGTGCATTTATACTAAAAAGCTTTTCTCAGCATAATTACAAAATATTGACCCATTCAAGTGGCATGGTCACTTGATGTATGCATACTTTTTCTCTTCTGCTGTTTGGGGGTGAGAGAAATATCTTATAAGTGCTGCACTTAGGTTATGTTCTATTTTATCTCCCATCTGGAAAAGAAAAAGTATGTAAGCTTTAAGAATATGATCCATGAGCTTTCCCCTACAATTTAGCTGAGGATGGTTGTCATTAGGTTTCTGGACACTTGCATCAATTTTATTCTTTTTCTCTTTGTAAATATTAATAGTTCACAAAAAAGCTGATCCCTGAAAAACAAATGCTTTATTCTATTTCATACTAAATTGCACGGCACTTTTGTCAAATTAAGGACATGAATTTCAAATGATAAGCTACAAAAAGAAAACCAAAGAAGCTAAATTTCTCCCTTGTAATATCTCTTTTGTACTATTGTCCCAGGCGAGGCAGGTGTTAATTTATCATTATAAATATCCATAAAACTTCATAAGCTATAAACCTTTTATCAAATTACTTAAAGTATTCTATTGATGGGAGCATAAATTGTTATACTATTAAGCGTTATTTTCCCAGACTTATTTTAATAGATCCATCACAAGAATCATCTTTGTTGAGCAATGACCTCATAGTTTTTTATGCTGTGGATTAACCTTGGAAAACAGTGGAAAATATTTCAGGATCACGAATGGAATTGTGTCATTGATTTAATGCCAAAAATACTACACAGGATAAAATGAATACTTTTGAATACTACACAGGATAAAATGTTTGTTCATCAAATCTACATTTTCTCTTACTGACAGTGATTCTAATGTGCTTCTGGCATTTGCTTCCATAATTTATTTTTAAACAGAAGTGCCAAAGAGTGAAACTGGGATATTCAGATTGCATAATATGTTGTTTTTCAGTAAGTTATAGTTCCTTCCTATCAGCAGTTATATGATTAAAATTAATGGCCAAGGATATTGGGACAGTGAAAAAAATATTCCAAGTGGTCTTAATTCATAGCATAATTTATTTGGGAAATTTAACACTGCTCATCTTTCATTTTTAATTCCTGGTATACAATATAGATCTAATTCATTAATTTTAAGAAACATTACATAACTCTGGAAAGCTTTGGTCAATGGCTAAAACACATGTAAAATGCAGTCAGTTTAGTCAAAGAATTCATTTACAATTCAGTAACAAGTGTGTGCGGCTAAATTTTATTCCTTATTATGATCACATTTGGTTGATGAAATCAAGGTACGCTGTTTCAGTTAATGAATGGGTCTGCAACAGTATGAATTTTTGAAGTCTCTCCAGGTCCTGTTTGTGTACAATTTTGATGAAAGAAAAAAACCATTCACACTGATACTGAATTCCATTATTAGCTTTATATCCAATGACAATATATACTTTTAAAATTTTTATGTAATTTAAAAATAGGGTCAAAGTATTTTAGAAGATCACAATTCATCATCTAGTTGCTGTGCTTATTAATTTTGCTTTATAATATTTGGGAAAGCTATTTGAGAAATAGTTAATTCCTCTGCAGATGCTTAAGGAAAGCAGGATTAAGGCAATATTCTAATCATTTATAATTTATAGTGATAAAAAATAGTGAAAACTAAGCTTTTCACAAAAGTCTTTGGAGAATGATTGGAGCCATTGTATTAATTGTTTCAGGTTATTATTTATTCAGTTTCTAAACTGTTGGCTTGGGATTGGAATGAAATGGTTGTCTGGGGCTTTACTGTAGATGTTTTTATTCTTATTTCTTTTCTATTCTCGTAAATTGCTGGGAGTCTTGCAGTTTTTGGTGACATATAGATTCAGTTAATGTTTTTCAGTATCCTACGTATCATTTTTGAACAAATGATATAGCAAGTCCTCCAGATTTTAAATCATACTGGATAATTTAATTTTAATGGATTAATTTTAATGGATTCAGCTTTCTGCTATGATAGCTTACCTATCAGGGAAACTTGGTTTCAATGAATGAAAGCACATTAGCACTTTCAAAACCTTCCAGTGATTGTTAATGCCACCCTTCTGAATAAAATCTTCCTATGTTCAGGAGCAATAATTTCAGAAGATTTTACAGAGAGAGTTCTGCTCAAGACATTAGCAGTTTCCTACAACATTAACATATATTTAATGACTATTGCTTGTTCTCTCCTTTAAACAACCTTGGTAAACAGACTAACAACAACCTATGTGTCACTTATATTGTAACACAAAGCTTGTCCTGAGTTAAATCTCTGAAATTTTCCAAGCAGAATATCGTTTGGTTCTTGTAGAAATTATTTTAGCCTAACAAGCTGCCAAATTGTCCCCAGCAATTGGATTGGAAAGGGTGGTTTTTCCTTTTTTCTTGAGACATTTGCTGAGGGAAAAAAAACTTGGTAGTTAACTTTTTCAGATTTGCTTATTTTATTATAGAACATGATAAAGACTTTAATTATGAACTTTAAACAGCATTAAATTATTGAAATAAGTAGTAATAAAACCTCCAATGTCCTGCACAGGGTTGTGTTCAGGTTAGGGATTGTTCTCTTATCCAATTGAATGAAGACAGTACAGTACATATGAAAAACTACAGAGCAACAAAATTAGAATTGAGATATTCCTGTCTTTTATTCTACTAGAGAGATTATTTATTCCTACACTGGTCTACGTGAAATTTTCTGAGCAGTGTTACATTCTTAATTATATGGCATGCATATATTTCAGATAGCCTTTAATTTTTCAAATTTTAATGTATGTCTCATCAGGAAATCTCAGTTTTTTAATCTTTTATTTCCATTATTACATAAGAGTGATATTTGTGTGAGGGGTGAAGGATAGTTCATTAGGATTATGCATCGACTTCAGATGAAATCTGAATCCAGATGTGAATCATCCAAATCCAGATTTTACAGCCTCAGGCAAAATGGGAGCAATTCAAATTAGCTTCATTTTATCTGGACCTCTTGCTAATTATTCAGGGACATTTCCAGCTACTCAATTATCTCTTCTCAATAAGGTAAAGATGATCGTAAGAAAATCATCTTTACCTTATTGAGAAGGGATAATTCCTTATGAACATTTTTCCCCTTTGTCTCATGGAGCATATAACTCTTGTATGGTTCCCACTACAGAAATCTCTGTGTAAATTGTGCTTCAAATTAACAAAATGATGAGAAATTTTTAAAAAATAGTAATTATTTAAATGAATATACCCTGAAAATCCCTGCATAGAATTCCATAAATAGGACTACCCCATTTAGAACTAACTAATTTGCAAATGGCATCCTATTTTCATACAAAACAAAAATGTTACAACCATTTGTATTTTTGCCACACTAAACAATGGGATGATTAAAATTCTACTTTAACAAAACTTGCTCTAGATCATGGGTGTCAAAACTAGCCGCATCATGTTGTCATCATGTGATGCATTGCAATGTTTCTTCCCTTCGTGGAGCTGGGGTGGGCATGGCCTGCACATGATACATCCAGCCTGTGGGCCACCAGTTAGATCTAGACAAATTGGATCAGAAAAAAATCTTTTTGAATCCAGAAAAAAATTACACCAGTCCTGAGGTTATAAATTTTGTCCCAGGTTCAATATTGTAGTTAATCCATTATCTACATTCTTAACCCATTTATTTTCACCAGTTCATATAATATCTATGAAAAGAAATTGTGAAACACCTGGGAAATACAGCCTATGTGGGTCTTTTCTTTTCTAGAATAATTTAAATCAGCCCATATCTGGTAAATGTCTTCCATAAATATATATTCATTTCTCCTTTCCTACAATTATATTAGCTTGTGAAAATATGTACTTGTCTTGTTTGATTTTGGCAACTTATGCTTAGTTAGAGCTACTTTTAGAAGCCAAATGGATCCAGCTAAACTGCAAGTTTGCATATATCTCTGCATCAAATCAAGATAAGCAGAAAAAAAATAGAATAGTTGCTGAGTGGAATTTCTATTTTCTTGATCATTGTGGGTCCTTCTGATATTTGTCATCTGTTGAAATACCAATTATTACTTGAATTTCAGGGGACACTTGTTTTTAAATAAACCCATTGTTATATAGTCCCTCAAATGTTTCTGCTGACTGCATTTTTGCATCACACTGCATAAGTAAACATTGAAACCTACCCAAATATTTTACAAGATAACATCTGCTGAATAATGTTGACTTTCTATTTGCTGTTACTCTTAATAGAATGATTTGTACATAAGGTTTTTATTGTCCATGCAAGAAAGAGAAGTTGGCAGAATCAATTTCCTCTTAAACATATTGATAAAAAAAAAAAAACCCTCCAGATATAGGGTCTGGAAAGAAAGGTGGGGGGAATCCGAGACACTAGATTTACCTTTGTGTGACCTGTGTAGGAATGTTGGAAAAATTAATTCCAGAATATTATGTCAACATTCCTTGAAGTTGTGGATATGATTTACATAGTCTTCTCTCTGGGTCTAACTTCTTTCATCTTGGTACTGTAAATTGCTTTCATTTCTCCCCCTGCCCACTCCATTCCCCAATCTGTATGCTTGAGGTATTGTTGTGATAAATTATTGAGGTACAGAACTGAAAATGGTGTGTAGATTGTCTAAGAAATTGAGTGCAGTCAGCCTTAAAAGTGGTGAATGATGTGCTAAAGCAGCTACCTTACCCTGGTCATGTCACAGATGTCGTCAATGAGCAGTTGCTTTTAATTTTTGCCTTTGCCCAGGGGCACTCAAGAGCAGCTGGATTTATTGAATTAATAATTGCTCTGTTTGTGATGTTTTGTTTTCCAGAGACCTTGAAAACTAGCTGTAATGTAAGCAAAGAGTAAGACCATTGCTTTTGTATCAAACAAGGGGGTGTCTTCACTTTATTTATTTTATTTATTTATTTTTCAACATTTCTATACCGCCCCATCTCCCATAGGACTCGGGGCGGTGTACAGCAAATAAAAATACA
>JANHFJ010003820.1:50525-61896 GCA_032468195.1 Cerberus rynchops
TGAGTTAATTTAGACCTTGGAGAATGGGAATAATATCAGTTTGCATAAGTTTGAAAAAAAATTCTAATTTGAAGAGGCCTAATGTGCCATTCTAGGATTAATTTTAGAAAGTCAGTAAAACCAGGATTCACAGCAAATAGATTTAACTGTATAGTTGAATTTAGTAAAATTGTCTCCTCCTCTACTTTATCTCTTCCTTTTATGGATCCTCCATCCACCCATTCTATCATTTTCATTGTTTTTATGGATATTAGATAAATTTCATAGCCAGAACAGTGTGATGATTATAAAGTGACTTAATTACTGAAAGGTTCTATCTATGCTATATGTGGAGAAGAGAAAACCTCCTTTGTTTACTCATTTCTGTGACAGATGAGGATTCTCTTCCTTTAATACATAATCTTATTAGCAATTGCACAAAAAGCCAACAGGTAATATACATGATTATCTATCAAGGTGGTTTCTGCAGTATAAATAAGTACCCTAAGAAATTAAGATGGCAAAACATGTCTGATGTAATTGTTGCATGCTTATTAGAAGCTTTCCCTAACTGGAATCTCTTGGTATTTCATGTCCATCCTAATGTGCATACATAAGGGGAAAGTGTAATTAGCAACTATGTCATTCATTCAGTAAACATTTCGCTGCTGTTTGATGTGACTGAACTGGGCATCACATATAATTTTACACTTTTATCATACCGAGCAATTGACAGGTCTCTAATGTCAGTCTCAGAGCTTTTGCTCAGGTTGAACTTTGCCTCTCAGAGGTCATTTTCCTGCCACTTGGGAAAAGAAGCCACGTCCGGTAAATCCTACAGAGTCAATAGATACGATAATAGCTTTAGGCACATTTTCTTAGAATCTAGGGATTTTTTTCTCTCCAATAAATATAAAGCAATGCTAACTTGTCTACTTATAACTATGTAAGCAAATATTCTTAGGAGCACATTTCCCTTAGTTTTGTTTGTTGTTTTCTGTTCTTGTTAAGAAATATTTAAATAACATTATGCATGTTTTGTTTTGTATTATGCTAATATACATTGCTTATTTTTGTACATTGTTTAAAGGCAAGTGCAGATATTAAAGCAAGGAAATAAAATGAAGGATATGAAACTGCTTGAAAAATATATTATGCAGTAGAGTTCATCTTTAGGTGTAAAAACTCAGCAATATCAAAAACACTTGACATTGATCCTTATTTCAGTGGAATAAACACCTGATTCCTTAGATAAAAGAACCTTTGGCAAAAAGTCTGTTCGAGAACTATGTACCATAGTCCTGCTGGTGGTGGTAAGACAATTCTACCTGTGTTTAACAGTTTCTGCAAATTAGGATTTTAAATAAAAGTCGTAAATGCATTTATTTGCATATTTATCAGGATAATTAACAGATGATTTATCTCTAGCAGATGTTTGAGATAGATAAAACTGAATATTCTTTGAACATAAAATGAATGAAAATATAAATATCAAGTTTAAAAACATGGGGTTTTTTTGTATTATCTGAACATGATTAGTGTTAAGAAAGGCGACAAAGAAACAGCAAAGTATTTTAAAAACATTTGATTAACTTCTAACTTATTTTTAATTCCTTCTTTCTCCTAATGAACTATTTCTTATGCAAAGGAATGAATCTTGAATATAATTTCATTGATAAAATATTTTAACCTTATTCAGCAGCAGAAGAAAAATAAAAAACTTCTGAAGGCCTGGAACAGCTTCAAATTCAATAGACAATTGGATCTTCCTTCAGCTGATTTTTCTAACTATACTAGTTCAATCTTTCAGTGATCATTGAATATGTTATCTGCAGTAGAGGCTCTTAAATCCTGCTATTCAAACAAATACCAAATATTACTAAAAAATTTCACAGGCAAGTCTCATCAGCTTATAGGCATACTGTTCCCATCAAACCATTAAATAATAAAACAAGAGCACCATTTTGTTGATGGACTTTGTTTTTTATTTTACTATTCCTTACCTCCACCCATCCCTCCATATCACCCTACATCTATAAAAGGTTACAATATGATGAGTGGACATGAGGAGTCCCTCCAGTCCAGTATAAACAAACAGCAGGAAAGCCAGGACTGTTTTGATTTTTAGTCGGTTCAGGTTCAGGCAGCATAGGAGAAAGAGCAAAGCAGAGCAAGAATGTTTGTAAAACTGAATAAGGAAAGATGAAAGAGACAGCAGCAGATATAATGCCAAGGAATCATTTGCCTACATGTAATATTTATTAATAGGACATGAGGAATACACAAAGCATTTGTCTTTCAAATAAAAGGTCAAGGCCTAAAGCCAAATTATTATTATTTATTTATTTTCAAAGTGGAAAGCATTTTTAGCTCTTGATAGAAGGACATGACTACAATCTGGCATGGAATTCTGGTGGTTTACCAAATGTTTTTTCATTAATATACCAAGAAGTACATTCTTGACTTTCAGAATGACAAGCTAGAGAATGCATGCCAAGCTTTTTCAAGGCCCATATCCCTGCAGGGCAAAAAGAAGTTCATATTTAGTGGGAAATTAAGAGTAAACAGAAGTCAATTTTCCTGCTTTCCCTTTCACCTTCCTTTACCTCAATTTGGCCTTTGCAGCAGGATTGTTTACCTAGACTGCAACCCTTTATCCCTTTACTTAAGAGCAAACCCCTTGGAACTCAATAGAGCATACTTTTCAGTAGAAAACTTATTCTTGCACTGTAAATAATCATTTCTTCTTAAGAGGAAAAAGAAGACAATGGCAGGCATGTTAAAAGGGGGTGCCAATTCTTGGAGAAAGCAAACTTTAAATGGAGGATATTTCAACAACTTCACATTTCACCACAGGTTCAGTTAAGATGATTTATAGCAACCCAATAAGATATGATGTTTTACATCTGAAAATCCACTGTGTTCCTTGGAACATCAGGGCCAGCTTTTGCAGAATGAGAAAGAGAGAGAAACAGAAAGAAACCCAAACTTCCTAGGCTTTCTAAATAAGTTATTCTGACTAAGAAGTGAGATGATGACTCTGCTTGAAATGAGGTTCTTGCCAGTGTCAAATCAGTCGTGGCAGGCCTGTTAATGAGAGCAGCCAAGAGGAAAATCCAGAAGGAATATTATTCACTGTTGAAGAGAATCTTTTGAAGGAGTTCTGTAAATGGAAGATCTCTGTGGTCAGGAAAGGAAAGGTAATTAAGTGGCATGGATTGTCTCCATGTGTCTCCACTTGGTTTAATTCAAGGACTCATTGTGATAGTCACATTTTCTCCAGAATATTTTCTAAGCATTAAATCATTGCAGGAAAGTTTACAGGTATTTTTCACTGAATATATAAGTTTTCAAAATTATGAAATTAATTTGTAAGGAACAAATTTGTCATTTGTAAAGGAACAACAATGAAATTTAAGCATAACATTTCCTGGGTGAAAACTGGAGATAATATTCTATGGAGATGGGTGGCCACCTTCTTAGATATTATTTTTTATTAAAATATGTCAATTAAAAATATTTTTATGATTTGTAATGGGAAAGTAAGTCAACCAACAAATGTAAAGCAAAATAATTCAAAATGTAAAAAGTTAAGACAGTCACCAACTGTTCTCAATTCTCAAAAGAGGCTTTAAAATATGAAAATTTCTTAGCTTCCAAACACCATGCGATTAATTTGGAAAAAGTGGTAGAAACCCAGAATCTTAACCTTTTACTATTTGACATTCATTTGTATCTTTTTACTGACAATGACCAATCAACTATTACATTTCAACTGGTTGTTGGGATCATGGTTACAATCTAGCAAATGAAACTTCTGCCAACACAACCAGCACAATTGAGCTCAGCTGTGAAATGTTAAAAACCTAAGTTTACTGCTTAGTTTAGACTGGGGAACCTGATACAAAGGCCGCTATTCTTAAGATATATATGAAGGGTAAAGCAGCAAAAAATAAAAGAGGCATTGATCCTTTTTTTGAGATCTTTTGATGACATCCACTGAAAAATTGAATATCAGTTATGGAATGGAGACTGTAAAACAGAAGTATTGATAGCTAAGATTTAATTTAATTTAATTTAATTTCAAAATTTGTATACCGCCCCCTCTCCCAGCTGGAGAAAAGAAAAGGAGGATAAACCAAAGCAAACTAGAATATTTTAAGGAAGTAATATACCCACATAAATTGCACAGTAAATATGTAGCAAGGTTTTAGTTAGTTTCTGCTCAAATGGCTCATCACACTCCACACAAAAATCATAACATATCAAATAAACCATTATTATTTAGGTCTACACAGCATCCTAAGGCATAGTTTTAGAATCTGTAATGGCTGGGTTCACATCTCATACTAAAACAAAATGTATTAACATGATGTACAAATCAGATTATAATGTACAGTTGTGTTTCTTTGGGTGTTTCTAACAAATATAATTGTTTTCTATAGAGTGTTTCTAATTTTGAAAACTACCTGTTAGTCAAATGTCTACTGAGATTCCCAGTCATCCAGGTCATGGTTCTCTGAAAGGTGCTTTTTTCAAGCTGAAGAAGTTTCCTGGATGAGAAGCAAAATGTCTTCAAAGAAAAACCAGAAAGTCCAGTAGACTTGAAAAAAGCACCTTTGGGACATACTTGTTAGTCAAAAATTAAAAACACACACACGCTACAATGGATATATAAAATAAATTGCTAGTAAAGTAAAATATCAAACTCATCAGGCTTTCAATTTTTTCCCATGAGTAATGGATCTGTTTTAATTTAACACAGGTGATCAGGATATTCCAATGTCTGTAAAATGTAAATTTCTAATTAGGGTTAACCAATTCAATGTTTTCATTTCTCAATAGCACCTTGGAGGAATCAGCATATTGGTAATATTGCTAGATATAAACTTTATAAATCTTTACTTCTAAAAATGGCCAAGATCCAGTGAGAAGTGTTTTATTGTTTACAACTCCAAATGCAGCTTCATAGAAGAGAAAGAGATCCATGTTACTGGCATCAAAAAGAATAAACAAGAGCTCTTGAAATTTTAATCAGTCTTTTTCTCCCTTTACATTATCACAAAATTTTATTGTATTAAGTACATACTTATCTTGTGAGTTATAATCAACACATGTTAATTAAAATGGATGCTGTAATTCTAAAATATTCTGGACAGCCTTAGACTTTCTTAAGATCATAGTTTCTACATTTTGTACATACAGGCTTCCAAATACTAGTTGCCAGATTATAACTGGTAGTTTATCACCTCTGAGGGAAAGAAATAATTATTTGCTATAATCAATTTACAATATTTGAGTTATAACTATATAAGGAAAACAACGTTTGTCATGATTACAAAGAATAAAACTAGGATGACTGAGCCAAATACTAGCAATTCATCTGTAAACTGAACACATTTTGTAGAGTAAACAATAGATCCATATCAGATCTGGTTTACATATTTATCTTTAAAAATAATTTATGATGCAATCTCCAAATATTTTTTTTCTATTCTACTGTGTTTGCTGACTTCCCGATTCAGTATTTTAGGATGGCAGTTTTTTTAGGATTAAATATCAAAATGTATGTTCATTATTTTGGCCGTAATCTGTATCTCTGTGCTCAGAATGACCATTAATATAAAAAAGACTGACACTCCTAAGCTACAAGTGGGATCAATTTTGTACCTTAAGCAACAGCCTCCAGAATCAATGTAATAAGTCAATTTTTCCAGACGGGGTTTGATTAGGTTCCATTGGTTTCCAGCAGCAGGAGAAAGAGAGTTTTCTAAATGGAATGCATGCAAAATGGATTGAATTCACTGAACTAAAGGGATACTGTCTTGTCCAATTGATCCTGCAGATAGCTGAGTAGGATAGTGAGAGTATTCTGCACTCAGCAAAGCTGAAGTTTATTGCATGGATTCTGCTATTTCTTATATAAGCACTAACAATTCAAGAACCTCACTAACCACAACTACCATTTGCACTTCTGGGTACTATCTTGCCCAGAAAAATTTCCAGCCAGAATTTTTTTACAATGAACTAATAGCAAACCATTATAACATAATTAAACTGCCTCTCTAGAACATGTACTACATCCCAAATATCAAATTTTTATAATTTTAGTCTTTACCTGTTCAGTCTCATCAGTCTGAACATTTCCTCCATGCTCAAGCTTGCACTTAGATAATAACAAAACTGACTAATATAAATGTACTGGTGACACATATCTCCAAAGTTCAGCTCAATTCCACCTAGATATTGAAAAACTTTTGATGATAAAATAATAATCCTTGAACAACTACATGCAGCAGATCTTGAGATGCTGACCTCATCGGTGTGATAATTTAACTACATTTCAGTTTACAAGCCTTCATACCATTATACCTTCTTGGACAATCCTAATACTTGCATTAGATAAGTATATATAGAATTGTAACGATTTACTGATAATTATATATAATATTTTTCCCTTTCTGTTATTTTCCTTTAAATTTTTTTTTCAGTGTTTCTTCTTTTCTTTGACAATGTATTTCTTTTTGTTTTGTTCTATTCCCTTTTTTTTTTGTCTTTATTTTACAGTTAAAAATAAAAGACACAATCACATTGCTGAAGAGAAAATTAATAATCTCAAGAAGATATTCTCAGGATCAGAGCAAAATGTTACTGTAAAAATCCAAATTTACCAATAAGGAATAATTTCCCAATCAGCTATCTGGACTACCAAAGCTGTCATAATGCTATTATACTAGTATGCACAGTAAGATATGATGAATGGAAAAGAAGTTCGCCAGCATTTTTCTTAGTTATTCCATTTATGAAGCCAGTGTTTAGTGAGGAGTGCATCAGGAGACAAATGAAAGATTCAGCTGGAGACAGACAAAATTAATGTCTATATTTTATTCAATATTCTGTGTTAAGAGTTTTAGAATACATTTTAAAGAACTGTAGTTTATTGTAGACAAACTCAAGAATTTACCTGAATCCATTCCATGCTTCAACTCATAAATATTTCAATAAGTCTACACAGAAGGTTCTAACTATTGTAGTTTCCTACCTACCTTTGCATAGTCTACAGAATTTGCAAGCAGCATCTATTAGTCTTTAGGTATACTGAGCGAACTGAAAACTTTATGTCAGATATTCTATGACTTCTCACTATTCTGGTGCTGTAGGAGTGGTCCATTTGAGGTATTCATCAAAGCTACAGAGTGCTCAAAGAAAGGGGGGAAAAACCCAGTGCAATCGTCTTTATTCAAAAGACCTGCAAGAATTAGTATTCAAAAAATGGCATTAAATTGTTCAGAAAAGGCAGGAGGCAGACAACTCAAGTCCTACTTACCTAAGTTGGTGGAAGACACACCACAACAACAGGCATCCATTCAACAACCTGTTTATCTTAAAGCTTGGACAAATGACAGATGACCTAATATTTGTTGATGCTTTTTTGAAGGAATTAAGCAGCTTGGAGAGCCAATGCAATAACAGAAAAATTTACCCACTAGTAGCCGAGTGGGGTAGAATAGCAACTTTACAATTCTGCCAGGCAAAGAATTGTTCCAAAGTCGACTGTAAAAAATATGACTTTTGTAATAGAGTTGTCAAAGTCTGGAGTTCTCTGCCTGATTCAGTTGTTTCAGCTACAAATTTTCACAGCTTCAGTCACAAACTGACTTCTGTGGACCTTACACCATACATAAGTGGACAGTAGAGGGGACGTGCAATGTGCAATAAGTGCATTGATGTCCCTATCGTCCCTGTCATTGTATTTTTATCTTTTATTCTTGTATTTGTTTTTTTGTCATTATTGTTTGACAAATTCCAATAAATAAATAAACAAATAAACAAATAAGGGGATATTACTTGCAGCATACTTTTAGCAATGTTGCATTTAGTTAATTTTGCATTTATATATTCTCCCCAAAAGTACTCGTTTTGATGTTTATATCTCACCTTTCCTCTAAAAGCTCAAGGAGGCACAGATAAAATTTGTCCCGTGTTTTATCGTCACATCAAGAAATCTATATGGTGTGTTACACTGAGAAATAGTAACTGACTCACAGTCCCCTTACAGTTGAACAGGACAGTTGAGCAGGAATTCATATTTGAAACTCACTGAGAGCTCTCCCATCTCATTTCACTTCTTCAGTTAGCATACTGCATTGGGTGGTTTTTTTCCCCTCTACTGAGTTTTAATAATACAGTCAATTCTAAAAATTAGGAGGAAATCCTAGATCCTAACTCCAAAGGGGACACTCCAAAATCTCATTTACTGCAACAATTTTGAACCAAACACACTCAAAACCATAGAAATGATGGTAGATTTTAGAGAAACCCTCCTATACTACCATCTCTTACAGTACTAGACAATACAGAATTAACAGTAGAGACCTTCAAGTTTTTAGCTTCTATAATATCTCAAGACTTAAAATGGACATGTAACAAAAACATCATCAAAAAAGCATAAAGAATGTTCTTTCCGTGCCAACTCAGAAATCTCAGACTGCCCAAGGAGCTGCTGATACATTTCTACAGAGGAATTATTGAATCTGTTATCTACACCTCTATAAGTGTCTGATTTGGCTCTGAAACCAAACAAGACAGACACAGATTTCAACAGAAAATTAGAACTTCAGAAAACACTATTGCTACCAACCTGAGGACCTGTATGCTGCATGACTCAAAAGGAGAGCTGTGAAAATATCTACAGACCCCTCATATCCTGGATCTAAATTGTTTCAACTTCTATCCAGAAAACAATGCTATAGGGCACTGCACAGCAGATCAACTAGACACAAGGATAGTTTTTTCCTCCATGCCATCAGTCTGCTAAACAACTAATTCCCACAACACTGTCAAACTACTTAGTAAGGCTGTATTACTATTATTATTCTCATCTTTCCTATTACCTATCTCCTTTACTATTTGTGACTATAACTTTGTTGCGTGTATCTTTATGATTTATATTGTTTTATTTAGTTTCCTAGTATGATTTATGTTGAATGCTTATTTAATATCCCATAACTATCACTAAGTGTTGTGTCTTATGATTTATGATGAATGTATTTTTATGATGACTACGATCATGATTGATCACTTATAGCTTGTATGTACACCGAGAGCTTATGCACTGAGGACAAATTCCTTGTGTGTCCAATCACACTTGGCCAATAAAGAACTCTGTTCTACAAGTTATAATGTAATTGAGTGGTTCTGGTAAAATAAAAAATAATCTTGAGATTATTGGTGACCTTGAGATCATTAGTGCACCTTTGCTTTTTTTCAAGAATTTTATTAAAATTTGTTACCAAATAAATGGGGAGAGGGGGGGTTAGGGTTAGAACTAAGAAAAAAGCTGAAAAGAGTGCAGAAAGAAAGATAATAAAGTATGACTTTCAACATTTTTCAGTGCAGTAATATACACAAAAAAAAAATCACAATTCCAGATTTTGCTTTGCATTTCTCAACATTCAAGCCATTTCTATAACACAATCGTTAAAAGCATCAAAACCTATGAGCATCAAAACCAAAAGTTTCTCTTTTTTTTCAAGTTCAAGCAAAAGATACAGAACTAATATCCAAGTAGAAACAAAATAAATAAATAACTAAAGCAATCAATTTTTTCTATCTCTACCAGCTCCATCACCTTCCATTCTTCCATTGCAGTATGTTCAGTAGCTTTTGTTTGTGCCTTTATACTTTCATCTGCCTTCTGTATGAACCTCTCCACAGCACCTAACTATAATCAACTGGATGAATTGCACCGTCAAAATAATATAGGCTTATTCCATGTGTATAATTTATAAATGAATGTGACATGAGCCAAGCAAATGATAAACGTGTCTATTACTTTTATTGGGTAAATAAACAATTCAGATATGAACCCTGGTCACAGGAAGGAGAGATCTTCTTGTGGATCTTCTTTTCTGTAGCTGCTCTATACTTGGAAGAAAGCTTCCAGAGAATGAACAAATATATTAGATCACAAGTAATGATATGTTAATGCATATAAATTTAATAAATAAATACACACACACAAAAATAGATAAAATATATTCCCCCAAAAGGTCTCAATCCAAATTGGCCCCATTATTATTTATTTAACTAAACTAAATTATTAATTATTTAACTAAAATGCTCAATGTCTAACTGCATGAATGATATAGTTGGTCAAGTTTCCATTGGTTCATATAAGAACACTTAAAATTGCTTCTGAAGTTGCATTTTTGCATAGGTCAGAAAATTGACAATAACATATCTGTATTTAATAAGCCTGTTCAACAACTGTGATTCCTCCAACCTTACTTATTAAGAGTACACTATTGTATTTCCTTAGATATTTTGGCAACAGCCTGTTTAGACAGTTTATGTCATATATTCTATTTTTAACTTTATTCATTTGTAATGCGGTCTAATGGATATTTGTCTGGTGCTTTCTTCTTGCAGGAATAAAGTTATCAGAATTTATTCCTCCCAAAAGCCATGCCTCAAATTTTCATTATGATAAAATAAAGAAACAAATATTGCTGCATTGATCCATGAAAAACAAAATCCATATTTGAGGAATCATGGGCCACAACTCAGACTTTTGATTTTCCATAGGCCCTAGGAAGTTATCAGTGATGTGACAATATTACTCAAAGAGGTGAATCAAAAATACTTTGTTTTGTTTCCCTCCCCAAAAAAATTTGGATAGAAGTACAGTGTAGAGAAAACTACAGAAATATTTCCCAACTATATGAGATATTTCAGTGCTAGTGGCCATATGTGGACCACAGCCCAAAGATTGTCCACCAATGGTTTAATAAAACAAAATGCAAGCTTTATCTCTTCATAGAAGCACATGGGCAACAGTAACCTAACAATCCCCTCTGGAGATGGCTAAAAAACTATAGGATGCAGTAAAAATGCCAAGTTGCCAATGAGAAAGAATCTCACCATAGCATATCATATTCACTGCTGGAAGGTCTGTACAACCTTAAGAAGGTCTGTAGTAGTCCCATTAAGATCATGCGATAAAAAGCATATTATGAATGTGTGAGCATTTAACTGAAACATCAACTGAAGCACCCCATGAAATCAGGTTTATGTTAATTTTTGTGCTGGACTTTTTCCATACCATAGCAAGTTATCAATAGCAATAGCACTTAGACCAGACATGGGCAAACTACGGTCCGTGGGCTATATCTGGCCCGTTGGGCTTTTTAATCTGGCCCGCCGAACTAGTTACTAGCAGAAACCCTGCAGTTTCGAGGAAGACCCAGTTCAGGGAACAGAGAGCCCAGAAAAGCCGATTTTCGCTGGGTCGACAACCGTCACAAACTAGAAGGCACGGTGGAGGCGGGGCTTGCTGCTCCCCCTTCTTCCTTCCTTCCTTCCTTGGCCATCCCTCTGCTGCTCTGATTGG
>JANHFJ010003822.1:24732-37993 GCA_032468195.1 Cerberus rynchops
CACCACATTTCAAATGCCCTCTTCAGTGATGTCATATAAATACTGAATAGCATAGGACAGGGTTAGGGAACCTTGGCTCTTTCATGACTCATGGACTTCAACTCCCAGAATTCCTGAGCCAGCCATGCTGATTATTACTGGGTGCTGTAATTTCAAAAACTGATAGCTTCTGTCACTCAGCTCTATTATCATGGGCTATAGGGGACTCAGAGGAGAAAAATAGAGCTTTCAGAGCTCTGGACTTTGATTCAATGTCTGTGTGGACGACTATGTAGTTTTGTCCTTTTTGTTCACCTAAATCTTCCAGGAAAATGATATGGTATCTCAATTTGAATATGGATAGGATATTGGAAAGTATGAATAAAATCAATCTGCAATATGTGTAATGGGACCACAAAGTCAATTAATTTGGACAGTTGAAGTGATTCTGCACGGGATTGCACTTTCCCTGAAAATTCAGATGAGAAACCTGGAAGTCTTGGATATGATCATATACGGAGAAGCCCAGTTAATGGCATAAATCAGGAGAACTGTTTTTAATTAGTGAAGATAATTGCAGCCAGACCAAGCCTCAATTATCCATGTTAGGTATTTCCAAATTGTATTAGCATAACACTTTACATGCTAATGCTTCTGAAACTGACTGAGAAATTACAGCTAGGTGAAAATATGATTGACCAGATATTGGTATATAGAAAGACATCTGCTACCAGCTTAATCAGCTGTTTCTATGCATATTCAAGGCCTACATAGTTTATATGAATGCCCATCTCCATCTACCCTCCCTGATCATGGTTGAAATCAGCTTTGAAATTGGCTTTCTTTGCTTTCCTGGTTTATAGGAGCATTTAGGTGATAATACCACAGTGAGGCCTCCTATAGTGTCTCTTGAACTTTGAAACTACCTTTCCTCCACTATTTAGTGGCTGGGTTTACGAAGCTGTGGTTTATTTTCATGGTTTATGAAGCCATAATGGAGTTAGCTTTTTTGTAGCTCAGCATAAGATATGGATCCAGACATTATGGTTATAAATTGTGGCTTATGTCTAATGTGTGCATCCAATCAACTGAGATGGTTTGTCCTGCCCTGGTCCTTCTTAAATTTGGAAACTGCAGGCAGCTGTCCCTCAAGTGGAGATGTGACTTGATATGCTTCATTAAAAAAAATCAGCTAAGAGTGGTAGGCAGCATTACCAGCAAAGTGTCAGTTGTTTGAAAAATTGAAGGATCAGCTCTGCTCCAACAACAAGAATCATCACTGCAGCCTGCAAAGTAGATTCTGTGAAAGGGTCTTAAGAGGCTATTGGAGATCTACTTCAAAGGCTGGCTAGTACACGTGTAGCAATCACCTGTAGCCCTAAGTTCATCTATCAGAGCTTTTATGACATGTATTGTAACAGGTTTTGGAGATACCTCACATTAGCCAATTCTCTTGGTGAACCTCTGCTTAGGTTTCCTGTGGTTTTAAAGATTTTTTTAAAATGAAAGTCTTTGTTTAATGCTTCCAAGACCCACAATTGATTAAAATGTCTTGAAAGAAATGATAGTGTTGAATCTAAAGAAAGGACCATTCATAATTCCTAAAGTTTGCCAACAACTAGACCAAAAAGGTTTCTAACTTTAATATCAAGCTGATCACAGTGGTTTGACAATCACAGATAAGTGCCATTCTAACAGACGCTGAGCTTACCACAGTAATTAAAAGCTACAGGAAAGCTTCCAGTACCAGGAATCAACACTCTTTTTCTTTGTGTATAGGATTAAAATCAAATGTTCTTATTACATTTGCTACATTAGCAGGATGCAATTTAAGGCAGTTCTTACCACTTCTTTCATTTGCTTAAAAAAAAAAATCTAAAGGCCATTTAGAGGCTTATAAATTGTATTTTTTGCTGCATGTGGTAGTAACTGCAACAGCCACAAATCTTTCTCAGAAACTACACACCAGAAGTGCTTTAAAAAAAAAACCACTCCAGTATGAATTATGTTTTATCACAATGCAGCAACATTTGAGGGATATTCTGGGGAAGAATAGGATAACATTAATGGCAGGCACCAATTTGGTATATAATGATATAACGGCTTCTGTAAGCCCTACCGTAACATACCCTCCTAATACTTGAGGGAATTATATATCAGGAAGTGGTGGGAAATGGTAGCTGATTGATGATGGCTTTTGCTGCTATATTGTTGTTGGTAACTTTGACTGATGTTTTTAATTGCAGAATGTTTTTGTTTTAATTTTTATGATGTATTTTTATTACCTCACGTTCTGTACAATGTGGTGGCTACATAAATGTGATAAATAAATTCTTATGTAGGTGGCTACATAAATGTGATAAATAAATTCTCTCAGAAGGATCCTCGCCAACATTTAACTCTTAATTTTAGAAACTTGAGTTTCAAGGTTAAAAGCATTGCCTGCACTGGTTCTCCATATGCATATAGAGTCACAGGAAAAGCAGGAAACCAGATGTCTTTATTTGAGGCTGTTCTTCTGGTACAGGAATCATTTTTCCCCAAGTATAAGATGTTTTATAAAAAAGCAACCCACTTCACTGCTTCAGATCTGTTTGAATGCAATAAGCATTTGTCTTTAATTGTGTGAAACATTTTTCCACTCCTAATGTTTGTAATATTAGTAATTTTTAAAGAATTATTAATATTTATCATTTATTCTTTTATACACTTCTAGAGTAGACTATGCTTTAGTACCCTTTCTGGGGGGTTATATCAACTCCCATAAACACAGTGGAATTATGATGGGGTTCATTTATGAAGAAAAATGCATAGTATGAAATATTATTTGCATGACAGCTCCTTCTAAAAAAGAACCAGTCCAGACATCACCCTACTTGCTTCCTCACTCCTCTTCAATTACATTACATTTAAAAATGTTTTAAATTTATTGTATATTTTTCTTAGGTCAGGAATGAAGAAGGTATGTCCTTGTAGACATTGTAAGATTACAACTGCTCTATGCCTTTTCCATTGGCCACTGCTAACTGGGGCATGGTAGTTCTAATTCAAATAATCTGGAGAACTGATATAACTGATTGAAAAGCCTAATCTATAGAAAAGCCATAGAACTGTGATTTTTTAAAAAGCTATTCTATGATGGTCCCCTCTAGCAAAATGTCCAAGATCATTTGTGAATGCTGCATTCATGCATTCTTACTAAAGAATGGGGAAGTTAGGAATGAAAAACAGATGATAGGCTTTGCCATTTTACTAAGCTTCTCTTTTTATCAAATTAATGCATTTGAATGCGCATCTTTTCCAGGTGGCTTTTATGTGCATCATTTTTGCTTTTTTTTACATGTCACTAAAACAAGTAAATAGCCTGCCTCTAATGCTCGATCAAGAGGAAGAATATTTACTGCATCACACCAATCCCAACCTCAATGATCTCTGAGGCAGATTGCAAAATTCTTGCCCATTCAGGGCTAATTAGAGAACAATTTACTTAGAGAAAGTCTACCAAGTGTTTTTCTGATAAAAGTCTTGGACCATATATAACAGGATAAGGGTGATTGTATATATTATAATAAATAAATAAATAAATAAATAAATAAATACATACATACATACATACATACATACATACATACATACATACATGTTTTGTATTGATGCATTGAACTGAATCAAACAGGACAATAAAATAGATACTGTGCTTTAAAAAAACATTTTCCCCAACTGAATTGGACCTTTGAATTATTCCATTCAAATGTTCTAGTTAACTATTCCAATCAAATTGATTCAACCTTCCAATCAATTCAATCTACCAAATCCCATCTACATCCCTCAGGTTGAAACATATAAAACCCTCTGCAGCCTTTCCCAAGGAATATCACCCTTTTATCAGGAGTGGTTTTGCTACTGGTTCAGTGCATGTGCATGTATGCCAAACACGCTGCAGTGTGGCTCTTTAAACTGCTTTCAGAGGGTCCAGAGGCAGCGGGGATCATCAGGAAGGCTCCGTAGATGCTCCAAACAGGTGATTCAGGTAAGTAAGAAGAAAAAAGGAAGCTTGTATAAAGAAGGATAAGGGCAAGGGCCAATTTCAAATCTCTACTACCTCTACTATCTCTACTACCAGTTCGGGCAATGTGGTGCGATCCAGGTGAATTTCACCACTGCCTTTTATCCATGCTTCACCAAACAGGAAACATTCACCACTGAACAAGTCTTACTCAGCAACCAAAATCCAAACACTTGACCAAAGGTATTCTTCTTTAGAATCTCCTTGCTTTCCAAACTCTTTTATGGTATCACAGTTAGGTCTACTTTACAGTAGATATAAGCAAACAAATCTTCACTTCTCTCTCTTTAATATTGCATCATATTTTCCTTTTTTTAAAGGAAAATATGATGCAATATTGGTTGATTTGTTGGTTTAGCTGCTAAGAAACCTTTCAAAACAGTAGGGCTGTTGAACATGTACCCCATACAAGAACTGTGAAGATTTAACCATTTATGTTAGACCTGTTGTGAAAATGTTATTTCTCCTACTTCTCCAACTTACTTTCGCCTACTTCTCCAACTTACGATGATCAATTCTAAAATTTCTTTCTAGGGTATAAGTTATTCTTCCCAATTTTATATCTACTTCAGAGTCCTTCACTTCTTCAGCCATTCATTAATGAAACTGTTAAAGAGTAAAATTTCTGGGATTGAAGATTTTATGATTCCACTCAATGCCGTCACATGAATTTAGTCAACCTCCATTAAATAAATCTGCTAATCTTAAAATTCAGAAAAGATGGTTTTTATCATATAAAGGAAGTTCTGCCAGCAAAGGGAAGTTAATCTTTATTTTTGCAGAGTGTTCTCTAATCCATTTTTAATTAATTTAATTTATTAAATTTACATGGTGCCAGATTCCTAGTGATGCTGGGTGGTTTACAAATTGAACTTTTTAAACCAAGTAACAATCACACACACACCCCCAAAAAATTAGTCCCACCCAAAAACAAAAAGGGGGGGGGGGCAGAGATGGCAGAGAAAACAACCCAGACTTGAACAAAGATAAGGAAGAAAAGAGGTGTCAATTATCCTCACCAAATATTGGGTGAAGAGCTGTGTCTTCAGGGTCCTTTGAAATATCAGTAGGGAGGGGATCATTTGAATCTCAGGAGGAACCTCTGTAGAGCTGCTACAGAGGAAGGTGCTGTATAGGCATGCTTCTGAGATCCTGATAAAGGATTGAAGGAGCCTAGAGCAATCAACCCTGCCAGGTTGACCTGGCCAGATAGATACTGTGGGACATAAGCTATTATGTCATTCAATAACCAGCTCAATAGGCTGGAGCAGCACTTTAAATCAGACCTGTAAGCAAACTGGCAATCTATATAGCTTCTGAATCAGAGGCTTTACATGTGGTGTCCTTGGTCCTGCATCATAATCTTTTGGGTCGTTAGTGCAATCTTCTGGGTTGTTGCAGGACCAATGACACCACAACAAAAGAACACACAGGGCCATCATACAGCCCATTGTACCAGCATTAACTCCATCGATTAGTCAAGAGGCAACAGTGCAGCCAACCAGCCCAGCACACCATGCCCTCCCACCAGTATTTATGGAGACACAGCAACTCCAATCATACACTTCTTGCCCTGGCTTGAAGCAGAAGGCACCAGACTGAAGATGGTGAGTGGGATCTCGCCGAAAAGTTGCAAAGAGATTCTGAAACTTACATGGGAAAAGACCCGAATAGACCTAGACCTGCATGTACATATATGTATGTGGAAATGTGCCAGCCTGGGCATTTCCTGGGGTTAGGGGATTTGTTGATAAGTCTGGAGATGTATTCTGTATCTGAATGTATTCTGTGTTTCTGTGCTTTGTGTGATTGTACTGATGGAGGCTCACTCAATTTCACTGCACACATTGTCAAGTTTGAGAAACAATGAAATAGAGACATTCCAGAAAAACACCATACTACTACTATTCAGGCATAGTATAAAAATAGTTGACTATCAGGAGCCCAGTCATCTGATAAGTTCTGTCCCATTGCTCTAGTTATTTAATCAAAACTTGTATCCCCCACAGCGCCAATAAAGGAGGATGTTTGATATAGTTTTTCTTAGACGAATGGGACAGGTCACCGCAGCTCACTCACTATGTCCAATTCACCAAGCACTACTCACCACAGCCAACTCGCTGCAAGACAATTTGCCATGACCAACTCACCAAGGGACAATTTGCCACAGAATAATTCAATAAGTCAATTCAATCATTTAAAATAATTTAAGAAATCATTTTAATTTTTGTCATTCACATTTCATTTTGCTCCTTCTTTGGCAGCCTTTCTTTAATGATTCTATTCTACTGTTTCCTTGATATTAAGGTAGCTTTTGTCCCATGGTGAGTTGGCCATGGCAAGTTGTCCCAGCAGCTGCAGCAAATTGTCCATGGTAAGTTGGCCATAGCGAGTTGTCATAAACCTTCCTCAGAGCTGGTGATGTTTCATAGGAGGGGAAGTGTCAGGCACAAAGGATCGTGGCCATATGTTAAATTTCAGCACAGAAAAATTATTTAAGCCTATACACAAAAGCCTAACAAATTAACTGTCAGCACTAAATTGGTACTAGATAATGATCAAAGTAATTTGAGGGCTGGAATTAGACCTCTTGTGGCAACACACGGATTCTAAACTGATGATGTATTTAATTCCCTCCTAAAGCTCTGCCTACTTTTTATTTTTCCCTTTCTGAGCTTATCTTATATTAGAACTGAGAACAGCTACAATAGTTGTTAAGACAGAATAGGGGTCAACAATACCTTTCTGATCCGATGCCTTACGACTAGAAAGAAAGCATTTCAAAAGAACAATGAGGAAGATGGCTCTCTTCTCAATCTTCTCTCCTTTCCCTCTGGCCTAGTCTCAGATCTTCTTTAATGGAATTATGACCAAAAACACCACAAGGAGTCCACCACTTGGACAGATTTCCACAACTCAGTTGCACTTAGTAGCTACTTTATGTCAAACTGTAACTATAGCCTATAAGCATCCAGGATCTTTCATATGTCAAACTAATCTCTTTCATTGTTTATCTCAATTTCTAAGTCTGTGACACTTATTTCAGGATATTCCATATGCCATTATTTCAAGAGCATTGGAAGCCTGAATTTTATCTTTTGTCACATAGTTAACAGTTTAGTCTGTCACCGACTTATTTTAAAGTACAGCTTAAGCTACAAAGTATAGTAGCATTGGGTTTTGGCCTGAAGAAGTTGGTGCTGTGATTTTAAAACAGGCATTACTAGATCAATAGGTTCCTGCAACTAATATCAAAATGGGCAAATGAGAGTATGAGGATTCAGTTTATATGAGACTGTAAAAACAGTAGGGAAAACAAGCTCTAAGTAATAGAATCATAGGGCTGGAAAGGACCTTGAAAGTCTTCTGCTGTTATGTTTGAATCCAGATGTGTGTGTCTCTCTGAGACAACTACTAACATTAAATATAACAGAAGTATTTGATTTAATTTAAGCAAGAACATGTAAAAAATAGAACCATGAACTTATTTATAAAGTGCTTAAAAGGTACAAATTTTGTTTAAATTGAGCAAATTCTCGAGCACCACTAATTCTGCCATTTCTACTTTATGTGACTCTCTGGACTTAAAGAAATAAGCACACTTTGAACTATTACTGTGTCACAGTATCACTCCAGAGCTAGCAGAAAAGACGAGGGAGCAGTCCATGGATAACCTGGCTCCAATTTAAAAGGAGTTTATTTTATTATTTTATTAACACATTTATTTTATTAACACATTCAGACCATTACTGTAATGATTGCTGATTACATCAAATGTTCTGCTGGATGTAACAACCCCCTTTCCCCCAGGACTTAGAAGTTATTTTCTTGCCCTATTAATTAGAATAATTATTTTTTGTGAAGGAATACACACACACACACACACACACACACACACACACACACACACACATCTAGTTTAGAAGTCACAAGTGTGCTTGTACATGTTACCCAAAAGTTTGTGCTTGGCTCTTCCCCAGTGGATTTGATCTTGATTATGATTTTTCATGTGAACTGAAAAGAGTAGAAATGAGAAAGATGGAATTCAAGAAGCTGCTACCTTCTATAGAAAAGTATTTTCTATAGGTTCTATTTATCATGATTATTCATCTTAATTCCATCTTATATTAACACAACTAGCCATTACTATAATGCTGAAAGTTGTCTCCTTATTATCATTTTCTAACAAACTAGAAATAAAAAATAATTTACATTAAGGTTTCAAATTCTTATTTGTTAAGACAGTGACAAACCAGGTGTTTTCAATGGACTATAAATAGAATATTCTACTTCATTATTAATTTATTATTAGTTTAGATATTGCTTCTTGGAGACGAGCCAAATAAGGATGATCAAGCAAGGTATATAGAAATTCAGTTTGGAAACCACAAACCAGAATTATTAATTACCAGAATTATCAGCAATTCTATCTAATCCTAAAACAGCCACAAAGAACTAATACATGATTTTATTTTTTTCCCATTGTTAGGTGAACAAACCTTTACCTTAGTGCTAACAGCACTTACATATTTTTTTCCTTTTTAACTCTATATAGCACTAATTCTTTACTTAAATTTTCTATAAGCTAGTGAGAGCTGAGGAACAGGATATTTATTTTGGATTAATGATGGTCTGAGAACATTTGATCACCTAAGGCACAAACCATGAGTTGCTAACCTCAACAGGACCTGAGGAGGACTTTTCTCGATGGAAAGATATTTTTGTTGAACTGAGCAATTTTAAAAGTAAATGATTATACTGCTTACATTTTAGGGGAATGAATGTTCCATTTTTTTACAGAGTGAAACTGTATACTTGTTTATTTAGAAGAAAGTCCCAAGGATGAAATGGACCATTTCAGAGCAAATGTACATTACATTGTGCTGTTAATGTTCAGAATGATCTCTTAGGCTATAATTCTGTATCCATATGATTGAAGCTATATGGATTCCACTGAACTCAATTGGGTTTACTTCAGAACAGTCATGAGAAAGAAAACAGTAAGCAGAATGGAACTCTGTATGAAAATAAAGTTGTTCTTGTTGTTTTAGCAAAATCAGTCAGATGGAAATGTATTCATGTTCTCAGGACACAGATGCACAAAATACCACAGGCACATCCACTACTTTTACATAATAGGTAATGCAATCATTTCAGAAGAAAAAAATGCTGAGCTATAATGTAGTTCAGTTTCTTTCTTATAAGCATCTCTTCTTGTATTCCTTCATATAGGATTTTTCAGCACAGACAATAGTCTAATTGTTAAGACCTTGTGATGTGAGTACTCAAGCTATTTCTAGCTATTAAGGATTTGTTTTTTCCAATAATCAAAAGCTGTCAATTCATTTTCTGGAAGAAGCCTGGCAGAATGTTTCAGAAATGGCTTTAATTTTCTCCTTTTTTACACCTTGAGGCAACGTGTTTCAAGATGTGCTTACAGTCGTCATAAAACTGTGAAATGTGTTCTTATCCAACAGGACCAATGTCTTGTGCTCTAAGTAAATAGTATTTTACACTGAAAATACAAATCTCCAATATGCCTTACTGTTTTTTTCACAAAAAAAATCTTTGAACATAAACAGAAGACTCAGAAGACTGAGGTAAACTTGAGGTAAATCCATAGGAACTTTGTGGAATGGAACTCTTGAACAATTTCCCTTCTTTTCTTTCTCTTAAGACCTTAACAACACACACATATATTATTTTCTGAGAAAAATAAAATATGGCATGTTTTATGTGTTCCTCTTGCAGTTTGTGCACTAGGAGAAAGAATGGTCACTTTCTAAGAGCCCAAACATAATGCTTCCAATTATGTAGGATATAGTCCAAATAAATATATCATAATCGAGTCATAAATTGGCTTGTTCCTATAAAGTTCCTATAAACTTCAAAAAAGTAATATTTCTAACTTATAATAGCATAACTCCAGGAATCTAAATGCATACTCAGTCATTTGCTGTTTTGTGACTGTGTACACACTCACTCCCAATTGCAAAGTTCTGTTTTTATACATGTAACGTAGGGTCTATGTTATATTGCATCTGCAAAAAAATATACATCTTATTTAAATGTTTACATTTTTAATGCATTTTTCTCCAAATACCTATTTTAAAAGCATGTTGGCATATTTTCTGAGGAAAGAATTAAATCAGAAAACTTGAAGAAAAACAAAAATTGAAGAATGATATTCTGATTTATATGGAGACTAAATACATCCTAACCTCAAATATCCGTAGTTGTAATCAACACCAAATCTATGCTTAAATAGTAGTTGTTGTAGTGTTGGCTAGTTAATTTGTTTAGAACAAGATTATTTTTTACCATTGATAAGTATATTTCCTGAAACAATAGTCAAAGTAAAATTCCTATTTCCAAGATGGTTTAAGTTATGTTCAAATGTTCTATAACTATGCCATGAAATAGATTTTCAAGTACTGAATTAAAGTCACAAGGTGCTTATATATATCCATGGAAATTTTACACTCATTTTCAGTAATTCAGAGCTGCCATATTTACCTGTAAACTATATTAGGATAAGATGGGAAAAAACCTGATCTGTAGTTCTGGAAGTTTTATGGGAAAACAAATTAATAAGTCTTTTTAAAGTGTTATTTCATTCTTGGTTTTGTCTGTAAAACGTATTTCAGGCATTTATGCACAAGAACTTCCTTCCTCCATTCTTTTTCTTAATTGCTTCTTTGGCTCAGTCTGCCCTGATCTGAATTCTTCCTTTTTTTTTTTTCATTAAGAGATAATGTTTTCCCCATGAAAACATAAGCATGTGGGATAAGCAAATCTAACAGTAACATTTTTTAAAGGGTTACTCATTCCCATTAGTCAAATTTAAGAAGTATAAAGATTCCCAACATAGAAACAATTCATAATCTACCTGATTCTCATATATAGTAGTTTTTTTCTTAAGAAAAATAATTCAGCATCAGCATCCCATGTTACAAAACCATTTGACTAGAATGGCCAAAGTGGCCAACTAATTAAATGAATCAGTTTAGTTTTCTCTATGTGATGACATCTGCAAGATTTTTCTCCCTTTGTCAAGATCTTCCTTTTTGTGTGAGTGCTATTGGGACACACTTAGCAAAGGAAGTGGCTTCCATTGAAACATTGCAACACTTCTTTTGTCAGTCTGGTTTTCACTTGCATTGACTCTACCTGACAACAAATTCAATTTTTTTTTTCATTCTGTTAGAAAAAACTCATGAATACTTGCAGGAAAAATTCTAACTAAATAGAATTCACAATTCCAAATAACTAATTGGATCAAAATTCTTGATAAATTGATCTTGCCTATTTTATCTTTTTTCCTCCTTTTATTAAATCTTTGTGTGGGTGTTTATCCATTATACAATGGAGTTTTCAACACTAAGTAAGTCAAGATCAAAAAATACTTTGATGAAACTGCAGCAGTTTCTTTGTTCTTGTATTATGTACTGTTTTATATGGTGTCAAATAATTTTATGTTTGTAATATCAATATCCTAAATGGTAATTAATACTGATATTTATTTCTCTGTTCTTTATTTTTAATACTATTAGTTAACAAAACAATATAATATCAATAATTTTAGTATTCTGCAAGCATTATTCTATCAAAACAATATAATATATTGAGATTTGCCCCATAATAAAAAAAATATTTCTGCATAGTTCTTTACCCATTTATGCATGTAGGTGATTTTTCATACTAGTAATCAGATGGTTTTTTCCCCCCTTTTGCAATGTTTTATTAATGCTTACATGCAAATCATTCAAGAGTGCAAAAACAAAACAAAAATATCCTGAAGGAACCATACATGTAATTACATTAAAACTGCTTTTTTTCAACGCTTTATCCATGTAAATCTTGTAATATCCATGTAAATATTTATGTAGGAGAAGAAAGAATTGGGTACTTAAAACACAAAATGAAATGAAATCAGGATTCAACTCCCGCAGAAAATGAATTGATTATTTGTTTTGATTATTTACTGTTGTTCAGTTCAATTTCTGTCATGGTTCTCTGAAACTGAAACATAATGTACCTAAAATTTGAATAATGTTAATACAAACCCCTTTGATTTCAGAGTTCAACCAAAAGAACTGTCAACTACTTTAACAGTAACAAAGGCTTTAATTCCTAACATTAATTTTTGAATTCAGTCTTTAAACTGCTGCATTACAATGCAAAAACAATTATATTTTGTTCTTTTTAATATTTACAGTAATGCAATAATTTACTTCACTGTAATCACTAGCTAATAATTCTCTTGTATTTTTACCTCTGCTTTCTTCTTGTTTCTGTCAAAATGTCATTCTTCATTCATGGTTTTCACACAATCAGGATTTAGAAAGAATATTTTGTTTTTGTTGTTGCTGAATATAGTATACCATAACGGGTACTATGGAATTCTCAAAGGAAGGCACCAAAAATGGAGAATTGGATAAAACTATTTCTACAAACTCTATTTGCCTCCAGCATTTTATAACAAAGAACAAAGAGTCTACCCTTCTTTAGAAGCAACAAAGCTATCTCTCTAATAATGAGTTTTGAAATGAATTTCATGGCTATACTGAAGTACAGTACATGTATAAGTATTTACCTCATGATAAGCATTGCATTTGTGAACAAAAGCTAGAAAAATGGGTAGATCTGTGCTACTATCAGACTAATTTGAGCAGATGCTTTGTTTCTCACAGTATATAAACATTTTCTTTATCCCCCTTCACGTCTAGTCAAACATATTTGCAGTTTTTAAAAACAGAAAATACTGAAAGGTCTGATTATCAAAAAAGTGAATAAATATATATACCCCATAGTAGCAATTGTTTTTCAAACAACTTCCAATTTTCTGGGGGAAAAATGTTAGATTATCTGTACTTGACACGTGAATTTCTTTGCCGTTCATTCTGACTTACTTTGTCAGGGAAGGCTGATTTCAATTCAGTAATACTCCTGCACCAATAGGCTGCTGTTTTCTCACTTATGAGTTCAATGTTCAAGAAGGAACTTTGACCTGGACCATACATGGGGCCTGCAGTAGTTCCACGTATTATCCTTGGAGAAACATTCGTTACAATGTCCTGTGAAAACAGTAAAAAATAAAAATTAGCAATTCAAATTGAGCAAAGGAAAAAATATTTCTACTTCTTAATTCTGAAACTTTTCCCTCTAGGGATGCGTATAAATAATCCTTGCTTAACGATCATTTATCCAGCAACC
>JANHFJ010003824.1:735-11418 GCA_032468195.1 Cerberus rynchops
CTTCGTTGCAGTATTTCCAGTCACTCATGCAGGGCATGTCTCTTCATTTAGAAGGGCCAGTATAAAAACGCCTCAAATGAGGATTTGCTTGAAGGAAGCAAGAGGGTGTTTATAGAAATTAGAAATAGTCCTACGTGTGAAGTGAAGTGTAAAAAGTGCCTTTTTTCGGCTGTGTGCGCTAATTTAAGCGGAATGTTTAAGCCAATAATAGTAATAAATTGTGCATTAAGTAAGATGTCGCTAAAAACAGAAGGACCTGCGGACTTAAAATGAACTACTGTTAGCAATAGTCGAGGAGAAAATGGAAAGGAGCGACTCTCAGCGTTGAGGCAGGGGAGAACTCTTGTGGTGGCGGGGAGGTTGAGGGCCAGGCCGGGAGTAAAGAAATCGCGGTAATATGTTTGTGGAGGAAGAAAGTACAGATGCAAAATAGCAATAGATTAATCGGTGGATACTGCCAGTTATAATCATTTTATTACTTCCTACTGGAAGACACTAGAATGTCTTTCTGTTCTTTAAAAAAAGTCAAAAATATAACCAAAATAATTAAACCAAGATAAAAACCAAAATAAAACCAAAAGTTCATAAAGCCATCTATATCAAAGTATCAAACCTATAATATCAAATGTGAAAGTCCAATTTAAAGAGAATTGATTTGACACTTTTCCTACAGCCAATCAATTTTTCCAATCCTGCCTCCAGATATTGATTACAATCCTCATTTTTATCTAGTCTAACCAGAGGTGTAAATTATATAGCACATCTGGATGTAGATCACATACATAGTTATTTCACATAGGCTTCAAAAATTGACCTTCAAGTACAGGCTACCTTCAAAAACACTTATGAATTTTTATAATCAGGCAAGCTCAGAATGAAAGTTTACCAAAACCAGTTGAATTTTTATCTCTAATAGTGTATGATCAAATTTTATCTTAGAATATCAAATAATAAATGGCAAAACCCTTAAAAGCAGGGCTAGTCATTATATTTTGTTAAAATATTTGCATAATATCTTAATACATTTTAATCTTCAGATTCATGCCTTTAAAAACAGTTGAAATGTAGTGATTGTTTTCCAAACTTTAACTTCTGAACTTTCATCTAGCATAGGGGTGTCAAACTCAAGGCCCAAGGGCTGGATCCAGCCTGCAGGGTGCTTAGATCTGGCCTGCGGGTCCACCCTGGAAACAGGGAAGGACTGGCCCACAGTGCCTTTGCCAGTAAAAACTGAGCTCTGTTTTCACTGGCAGAGGTTGCAGGAGGCCCTCACAACTGAAAATGGGAGCCCGTTTTCTCTAGCAGATTGCTCTGGCCGCCATAGGCACCCCTGTGTGAGTGACATCGAGCTGACCACGTCCATCCTAGCCACACCTATTCTCCCCCATGGCAAACACAACCCTGATGCGGCCCTCAATGAAATCAAGATTGACACCTCTGATCTAGCACATGTGAAAATGGTTTTAAAATTACAAAATATTGTCATAGGTGTATGATCAGTGATGTCATCCTGAAGTAGCTGATTTACATTCTAAGGCATCTGAAAAGCAATTTGGCAATTGTTAATCTGTAGAGATACTGGTTTTTGCAAAATACTGTTACTTTATTAAATTCTTAACTTTTAGCAGATAAACTCAGTAGTATTTGATGCAGAGTGCATTTATAGAACTCCAATAGTGTTTTCATCGTAGCCCTTCAACTATGTTTTAGATTATATTTTGATTCAGAAATTGAAAAGTGATGAATATAGACATTTTTATATAAAGATGTATAATCTCCATATATTGTAAGAAATGCACAAAATACAAGGTGTATGCTAGAGCAGAAAAAGGTATATTTATTAAGTTTCCTGCAATCACTATATGTAATTTTAACATTCAAGGGAATGGAACTGACCTGTGAAATCTTGCCAAGCAAGTTTGGTTTCCATATCTAGGAAAAATGCTTTGGATGAATGGTACTTATGCCATCACTCATCTGAATTTTTTTTCAATATAAACACTATCCTGTTTATTTAACTTGGCTTGTTTATATGAATCAGAGATTAAAAAATGACCACTGTGATCGTATCTTGCTTGATATTAGAAAAATCTGTATAAATTGAATCTTCCGGTTTATTGCTGTTCTGTCTTGTAGAGAATGAAATTAAATATATTTTCAATAAGTAATAAACTTAATACCACTTGGTGTTTACTTGAAATTTCATTTTTGTCCACAGATATTAATCTGATCAGATTTATTGGGCTGGATGATTGATCAGAGTTCTGTTTGTGCAACCCATGTATTAAAGTATTTATTTGAAAACTGATATTTCAAAGGGCAAAAGAGCACAGTGTGAACTGATTTTGAAACCTAAAATATCTTGTAAGTTTTAATCATTCTAAAGTGTAATGTGTGCAGATAAATTACTTATTTTTCTCTCCTCTCTGAACACTGTACTATAAGTTTTAAAATACAGTTTGGAACAGGGCTCACACAGTGATCAGTATTAACCCCAGGCTGATAGGATTACCCAAGAGGTCATTAAATGGCGGGAGGTCAGTACGTAGTCGATAAATTACGGAGAATTAATTGGGTTTATTTAATCTTTTCGGATTTTTGAAGAACTCCAAGTGAGTTCCTACTCCTGAATGTGAAGTGGCTAGTAGGCTACCTTGTTACCTAGGTTGCATAGCTACCAGTGACAACAGCTTTGTCTCTATCGCTTATATTCATAGCATTATTAGTTAAAGTAGATTTATTCCATTTTCATTTAATAAACATGGTCAATGAAGAATCTAAAACTTAATGAAGGATCAATTAGCTGAAGAGTTTGGGGACCCTAGATCAAACACTGATGTAATACTGTTTGTCACTTTACAGACTTAATCCCTTTTGCACTTATGTCATAGTATCTGATGCAAGTGCACAAGCAGCATAATTTGTATTGTGATACTGCAATGCATATATCACTTTGATATAAGCTTGGCTTTCTGCAGATACTAATTTTGAAAACATTACTTTCTCATAGAGAATTTAAACATTGGTAAAAGCTAAAATCTAATTCATGCATGAAACGTGTAGCATACTCTGTTGATATAAGTCTACCATGAAATATATAGCATGCTCTGTTGATATAAGTCTACTATTGTATGCGTGAGCCCATTTGTTTTTTGATATGGGCAGAAATATGGAAATAGCAATTTTTGTTACTCATCTACTTAATTCACCACCACTAGTTTAGGTTTAATATTTGGAAATAGCAATTTTTGTTACTCATCTACTTAATTCACCACCACTAGTTTAGGTTTGTCTTTAAATTCTATACCTTGCTCTGTAATAAAGCAATGTGTGATAGATATTTTTCATGTTCTTCGGTAGAAAAATATGCTTCTAAAATGCATTGTATTAAGATTGTATTAAATGGCAATTAAGATTGCCAATCAGTTTGAGCTGTTTCTGAGTTGAAAAAGCAGGCTGTTTCAAGAGTTGAAGAAATGCATTTTGGTGACTATTTGTTCAGAGTATGTTTTACAAGTATACACAGGTAGACCTTGACTTATTCATTTAGTGAAATTTCAAAGTTATAATGGCATTGACAGAAGTGACTTATACCTGGTCTTTGTACTTACAACCATCACACATCTCTATGTTCATGTGATCAAAATTAAGGGCAATTGGTGTATGTTGCAGCATCTGAGGATCATGTGATCACCATTTGAACCTTCCCAGTTGGCTTTCAACAAGGAAAGTCAATAGGAAAAGCTGAATTTGCTTAATGACCATGCGATTCACTTAATAATTGCAGTGATTCATGTAAAAATGGCGAAAAAAGTCCTAAAATTGGAATTGACTCACTTAAAAACTGTGTTTTTAGCAACAGAATTGCTAAAAATGGTCCCAATTGTGGCTGTAAATTGAGGGGTACTATACTCCAGTCTGTTACTGTATTTTCAATCCCATATTATTAATAAATGCTGGATTAATTTGAATATGTTTAAAATCACATTATATGAATTTAGTTCTCCGTAATGAAGCATTTCAATTCAGGTAGTTGAGTAATAGGTATATAAGTCAAGTAGCAATGGGTTCCAGTATAAAACAATAAGGATTCGTTTTTATACAAAATTCTACATATTCAAATACTATTTATTATAATATTTTTGTTGATTTGTTTTACCTAAAGCAAACATGTTAAATAAGAATTTGAATAGGATTCAGTCTCTAATAGTTAGCATCAAATATTTGAATTTCAACCCAGAGAGAGATCAACAAGAGTATTACAGCTTTTTGATACTATTGATATGTATAAAAATGTATGCTTTATTTTATATGAACATATTGAAATTTGAATATTATTTTATTTGTTAATTTTATATCCCCATGTCTCATCCATCAGCTCAAGTAGCGTTCATATATTCCTTCTCCAATTTTCCCAACTAAAATAATACTATGAAGTAGGTTGGGCTAAGTTATCAAGTCAGCTTCTGGGGCTAAGAATTGACTTTTACTTGAGTTTACTCATATTAGATTTAACTTCTTAACCAGTGTAACTCACCAAACAAAATAATGCAAAGCCCTTTCTCAGAAGGCTTTAGCATAATTTGTAAACAGGTGTCCACAAATTTAGACCAGCCAATCCCATTTTAAATTATCCGTATTGTAGAGATCTTGTGCATCCAGCAAATTTCAACTGGATTTGCCCTATTCCCGTGGTATATGTTAACTCATCTCAAGATTCCATTAGGGAAGAAAGTTGGGATGGAGGAGATTTTTGATTTAGGATTTCTCAAAGCACTTTCTCTAATCTCAGAAGAAGAAAAATAGACACGATTTCAATTTTAATTTAATGTATAGTATGTATAATTTAAATAGTTTTAGTTTGTCATTTTTATTCTGCAATCATTACCATAGGTACAGCAGTTTGATTCTTTGAGAAATGTAGCAGTAAAACGAGAAATTAACCATGCAGTGTATATGTTGAAAACCTATGTGACCAAAAACACTATTTACTAAAACAGCTTGAAAATCTTTTGCTACTCTCTATAGGTATAGCTTTGCTTTTCCTTGAAATTAATATCAAATTATTTCTACATGTAAATAAATGTTGATTTTCATGTAAGAACTCCTTTCTAAGGAATGTGTTCCATATATATAACTACTATTGGTTCTCCTTAAGATGTTACAGAAATGAATGAAGAACACACAGATGTAACAAATGGATGTAATAAAGTTAGATCTCGTACTCAGAATGAAGCTGCCTTATTGGCTCTTATGGAGAAGACAGGCTATAATATGGTTCAAGAAAATGGACAACGAAAATTTGGTGGACCTCCACCAGGTATTTGATTATTGCTTGATTTGAAAATACTGATTTTGGAAAAATAAATAATTGAAAAATGATTAATACATACAAAACATAGACTGTAATTATTGCCAAAGTAGTTGCCTACCTTTGGTTACGGTATGTGTGAAATGGGAGAATCCTCAACTCATAATAAATCATTGTATTTCAAATATTCTGCTGAACCATTTCAGGTTAGCTATGGTTGCCAGAAACAAAATCCAGGTGGGATAGGTACGAGTGTACATTGTACTCTTTCTGTCCCACATAGTTCCCAGTGTACTCCAAATCATCTCCCTGACACTACCGGTATTTTTTCCTTCCCACCTCTCAACTGCCAGCTTAACCCAGTCATGGCCCACTGGCTTTCCTCCCATTGCTTTGTGTTTTGCCCAAGTGTTCCCTTCCATTATCCCCTTATCTTCCTAAACTGCTGATATCCTTGGCTTTTTCTCTGCTGTTCCTCCATCACTTCTGTCCAGAACAAAACAGACCCATTTCATTCCACATATGGACCAGACCCCCAACCAGGCATGTTTCGTTCAGAATGGATTACTCAGTAACTGCTATCTGCACAAAACATTTTTTCACAGTATTTTGCATATCTGTGCTGAATAACCATGGAATGCACATTGCATTTCTTCACAATATGACAATTGCTTGTTAAGTTAAAATATTTTAATGAATTTTAGGTATTCCAGTTGAACCAAGTATGATAAAGCTATATTCCTCACTATTCATATTTAGGACTAAATTTAAATCAAAGCAGTAGGTCTTTGTTTAAACAGAAATCACTGAAATAAATTTTGACCAGATAATAGAAGGCATATTTAATAAAAAACTGTTAGACAATCAGTATTTGTAGAGTGCACTAGCATTTTAGTTTGGTATAATCTGTTCGGTATTAAATGAAAATCTCCCAAATTGTTTTAAGGTAAGTGACAGTGAAATAATATAAATAATTGGCCAGAATGTTTTTCTTAGTATCAGTTAATAAAAATATGTTGAATATGTTTTTTAAGGTTGGGAAGGTCCGCCACCACCCCGAGGCTGTGAAGTTTTTGTGGGAAAAATTCCTCGTGATATATATGAGGATGAATTAGTTCCTATTTTTGAAAGAGCTGGGAAGATTTATGAATTTAGATTGATGATGGAATTTAGTGGTGAGAATCGTGGATATGCTTTTGTAATGTATACAACAAAAGAAGAAGCTCAGTTTGCCATTAAGACCCTTAATAATTATGAGATTCGTCCTGGAAAATTTATTGGTGTTTGTATAAGTTTGGATAACTGCAGACTATTCATTGGAGCCATTCCAAAGGAAAAGAAGAAAGAAGAAATCTTGGATGAAATGAAAAAAGTCACTGAAGGTGTTGTAGATGTTCTTGTGTATCCAAGTGCAACGGACAAGACAAAAAATCGTGGGTTTGCCTTTGTAGAATATGAATCCCACAGAGCTGCAGCTATGGCAAGGAGAAAATTAATTCCTGGTAAATATGTTCATTCTTCACATAAAAGATTTAATCATATTCTTGTTGAGAACATATTATGCTAAAAACTATTCAGTATGCAAGAGTGCCATTCCTTTGCTTCCATCATGTAGAAGTCAAAGCATAGATTTGAGAAAAATAAACATGGCTGAAGTGTATTATGCTATCCCTTGGTTGTAAGTTTCTCTTTTGCAGTTGTTTCCTAGAACCTTTATTGTAAAAATTAGAAATGCCTCCCATTTTCTACTAAATTTAGATATTTGTATATTGCTGTTTTAAAAGTGAATAGTCTTGATTTGAAGGTAAAGTAGGCAAATTTCACTTGCTGTACAGCAGAGAGGACATCTCAGTATTTTTTGTAAAGATGGTGGAAGTTACAGGCAGCATCTGTACACTATCATGATTTATGTTTATGTTATAGCTTAGAGGGTTAACAGGAAAACATGGTTTAGAATTTGGCAAATTAGCCAAGATAGCTAATGATATGCATGGTATTCTTACTGTTAATTCAGTCATGGACTATTCATCTATTCTGAAACTACAATGAGATTATATGGATCTCAGCCCCTTATTATTCATGGTATAAACTTAATTTCAGGTTTAATTGCACTGTACTTGGGTTACAGTAGAAGCAATCTTATTTTGCAGTTAAAAGGTTGAATATTCAATGTTTAATAGACTTTTTAAAACAGTTGTGCTCTGAGCTCATGGTATAGGGAACAAATAGTTTTAGAAATAAGATGGCAAAAATCAGTTATTACAAAAAAAATTATGTCATAAACCACTTACCTCAATCTCTGCTTGACTTGATATTTTATCTAGTTTAGATTGCCTGAGTTTTGTAAGCAAATTCGCAGGTATGATTCATGTTTTTTATGGGCTAAAACGTGTGTCCCGCCCCCCCTGGTCCATGGACCAGCACAGGTCCGCAGCATGCCAGAAACCAGTCTGCACAAACAAGCAAACCCCCATCTGTTGGATGCAGGTAGCACACAAAACCATGTCCCCTTCGATCTGTGGAAAAACCTCCATGGAAGCAGTCCCTAGTGCCCAAAAAGTTGGCTGCTGGGTTAAAAGGCAGGCAGACAAGGGTGTACTCTATCTTTAGAGTGCCAGCTCTTAAGGTAAGAGAGAAAATACCCACATGGCATATGATCAGTGGGCATAAGAAGAATGCCTGCTCAAGACAAGGAAGAGTGCAACATAAAGTTCTGAATAATTGCTGGTAAAAGCAACATGCCTTATTCAATTGCTTATAGTACTATTATTGGACAACTGCTACAGCCAAGAAAGGGCAGCAGGGGTAGTAACCTGACCTTGGTCAAGAGCCCTAACACATGAATGCTCTATATTACTGAAAACCTTAATAACCAGCAAGTCAAGAGAAGCTGTCTTGTCATGTGCTGTGTTAGCACCTCAGTCACCTCTGATGCAAAGTAGTCCTATTGTAGCACTCTTCAGGCAGGGGCTCTTAAAGCTGATATAGTGACAATTTTCTTTCAGTATCAGCAGACTCACCAGATTTTCCCAGGGATTAGAATGTCTCTATTTGTATTCTGTATTAGAGTTGTGTCAATATGGTTTAAATCTACAAGAACCACTGATCAGGAATCCAGATTAATAAAAGAGCATCAGGAGAGCAAGTGGCAAACTCCCAACTTCCAAAGTTACCTCATCTGTATCTTCTGTTTTGTTCAGAATATTTATTTTTATTCTTTTAATTAATTTAACTAATTATAGTTATGTTGGGTATCTTCAAAACTTGAAATAGGGGAGCAAAACTATATTTAAATTTTAAAAAACTGATGACTTTTTTTTTCATTAGGAACTTTCCAGTTATGGGGGCACACTATTCAAGTAGATTGGGCAGACCCAGAAAAAGAAGTAGATGAAGAAACAATGCAGAGAGTAAAAGTACTGTATGTTAGAAACTTGATGATGTCAACCACAGAAGAAACAATTAAGGCTGAGTTTAACAAATTTAAACCTGGAGCTATTGAACGGGTAAAGAAACTTCGAGATTATGCTTTTGTTCATTTTTTCAACCGAGATGATGCAGTTGCTTCTATGTCAGTTATGAATGGAAAATGTATTGATGGTGCTAGCATTGAGGTAACACTAGCCAAGCCGGTAAACAAAGAAAGCACTTGGAGACAACATCTTAATGGCCAAATTAGCCCCAGTTCTGAAAATATTTTAGTCTTTACAAACAAAGAAGATGGTCATCACAAATCACTAACAAAACCAGCAAATCTTCCAATACGCCTTAATGGACAGAATAGTCCAAGTCCTCCTGAAATTGAAAGGTGTACTTACCCATTTTTTCCAGGAACAAAACTTACTCCAATTAGCATGTACTCTTTAAAATCTAGTCATTTTAGTTCTGCTGTGATGCAGTTAGATTATTATTGCAACAAAAATAACTGGGCACCTCCAGAATATTATTTATATTCAACTACAAGTCAAGATGGAAAAATTTTGCTGGTATATAAGATTGTTATTCCGGCGGTTGCAAATGGATCCCAGAGTTATTTTATGCCAGACAAACTCTGCACAACAGTAGAAGATGCAAAAGAGCTAGCAGCACATTTTGCACTCATGCATTTGGGTAAGTTTTTAAAACTTTGGTTTTAATTTTAATCATCTTAGTATTCAATTGTTATTATTTTGGCATAACATATCTAAAATTCCCATTCCACTTAGTAGGCAGCTAACTTCTTCAGAAATATTTGCAGTATTTCAAGTTTTTCTCCCATTCAGGTGTGTGCGTGTATGCAGTAAAATTATGATCACCCCAGGATATACTAGTGTGTTTTTAACTTTATTATTAAGAAGCAAACCACATCTTACTAATTTTTAAAAAAAATATTTGTAGCAAATGTAGAGAATTAATTTTTATTATTTAAATATTTTGTATCATTTTTTAAACATAAAAATTCCATTTTCAATTAAGCAGTATGTCTGGATACAAATAATTTTGCCAAATAGTAATCATAATGTTTACATCAATATTCATTACATTAGTATTTCTATATTATTGGAATAATGTTAACCATAGTAATTATATCATATATTATCATAAAATCATAATAATCATAGTATTTATTTCCCTCTTATAACATAATTTCTTCCTTTCACTAATTTTATCTTTCCCTGTTTTTAACTTCCATTTTTGTTATCTAACCATTGATAAAATAGGTCCCATGCCATATAATATTCAGTTTGTTCTTTCTCCTATAATTGCAAGTGTTCATTTCTGCACATTCTAATACTTTCCTGATCACATTGGTATCTCTTCACTTTTCCAATTTTGTGCAAATACAATTCTAGTTGCCATTAATATGTGAATAATTAAATATGCATTCCCCTTGCTGTACTTTTTTAGTAAAATTCTCAGCAGGAATATCTCTGGTTTTAGTTAATATATTGCTTTCATTTTTTCCAGCCATTTATGTATTTGTGTCCAGTATTTTTTGGCTTTCAAACATGTCCACCATATATGATAATATGTGTCTGCTGGCATTTCCAACATTTAGCCAAATTATCTTTAAACATCTTTGCCAACCTCGCTGGTGCAAAGTTCTATTTGTAAAACATCTAACAGTCAGGTCCATAAATATTGGTACATCGACACAATTCTAACATTTTTGGCTCTATACACCACCACAATGGATTTGAAATGAAACGAACAAGATGCCCTTTAACTGCAGACTGCCAGCTTTAATTTGAGGATATTTACATCCAAATCGGGTGAATGGTGTAGGAATTACAACAGTTTGCATATGTGCCCCCTACTTGTTAAGGGACCAAAAGTAATGGGACAGAATAATAATCATAAATCAAACTTTCACTTTTTAATACTTGGTTGCA